>LR812523.1:63739954-63826012 GCA_903798195.1 Danio kyathit | reverse complement strand
ACAGCTTCCCTGAAGTCCCCCTCTTTTGGAATTAGTGTGACCGCCAGCTCCAGTGAACCCAGGTCCTGTTTGGGATAGTGGGGATCTTTGAGGTCAAGGGTCACATCCAGGGTCCTAAAATGGCACAGAGGAAAATCTACAATATGAATAACCAAAATGCCTGCCTAGATCAATGATTATGTGTTTTATACTCTCAGCCTGATCTCAAGAGAATGTGTAATGTATAACGTGGCTAATTTGTACAAATTCAAACTATTTCATTCTTACTAAAACATAAGATTTATCAGATGAAGGCATGCCAGCAAAGCAGGAGCACTAGCAAATCATAGTATCATATTTTTAATATTTTGAACTAGTTTTGTCAGTATATAGTTGCATTTTCAGTTGCACATTTTTTTTGTTAATAGTTAATTTTTTTGTACAGTAGAGATTTATGCTTTACAAATTTTATTATTGAGATGCTAATATAGTTCACATTCATTATTTGAATAATTTTTAAATATATGTTTTAATAACACTATATTTTGTATATTATGTTTATTATGTTCTATATCAGTTTTTTTTATTTAATGTATTGATTATAGATGAATGGGAATAATAAAGGGATAGTTCACCCAAAACAAAAAATTGTGTCATCATTAATCCTTTGTTTCTGTCGAACACAAAATAAAATATTTTGAATAGGGCTGTCAATTGATTAAAAAATTAACTAATTAATCACACTTTTTTTTGTAATTAATCATGATTAATCGCGAAAAGCCATATTTATTACAGAAATAAAAACACAGGCATGTAAGTGCCATTTAAATTTCAAAACAATCAATGCCAATAACCAAAAAAATTATTTCCATGTTGGATTCTAAGTGGACTACAAAAAAAATCCAAAATACAGGCATTGCAAAATATGGGAAATGAAAAAAAATAATAATAATAAAGTACTGAATACAAACAATTGTACTCATTGTAAAGTTGTATTGCAAGTTGAGAACATTAATTATAAAGTAGAAACAATTTTGCTTGTGCCTCCTTAACATTTAGCCAGTTGCTAAGACAGTCCAGTCTATTAACATTATCAGGGGACAATGTGGCAAAGGGGTACATTAAAGGCACGTACCAAAGACTATAGACTTCTTACAGGGACTTTGGTCACACCATCTCTAAACATTTAATTCTAAACAGCTTTGAGGGATATGGACACCGCAAAGACTATAGAATACATACAGAATGCATTAAAGAGACTTTGGACATCATCAGTGATGTCAGGCATTTGCTCTTGTTGCTAGGAAACGCACACACGCACACATACACACACACACACACACACAAAGACAACGCGCGCAGTACAGTGCACCCGGTGAGCGACTCACTTCAGATTCATCAACTCGCACAATCGCGTTCAACAAATTTGCTTAAACTAAGAGTTCTAAAGTATGGCTATATTTTACAAGCAAGGATTCTGACACAGCAACGTGAAGGAGACGCTTTACAAAAGTGCGTGTAGGGGGGAAACACGTCAAGCTTAATGACACATTTGAGGACGCATGGAATCAACTTATAGGCAGAGGAATGGGCTGTCTTTGACAGCTTGCGACATCATCTGGCACGTTCACTGAGTACATTTACATGGACACCAATACTCCGATTTTATGATTAAGATAATACGGATTAGGAGTCTACCATGTAAGCAGTGATTTTTTATTACCTTAAAGGACCACCCGAGTCACGAAATGCTGCTCAAATTCCATTAAAACACTCTTCCAGCAAGAGTTCATATTTTTATCCAGTAATTGTCACAAGGCATTAAACAATATGTTGCTGAATGAAAGTGAACTGGTGAACTGCAGTTAAAGTCTAAAGATTAAAAATGAAACATCCGAAATTGCATGAAACTCTGGAGGAAACGCTGGATAGCCTGGTGATGCGACATTAATTGTTTTATAATGAAACTTTCCTTCTAAAAGCACTTTTGGTCTTATCCATATTTCTTTGCACATTAAACACACGCAGGGCCGGAGCAAGCTGAACTGGCGCCATAGGCGAATGGTGATCACGCCACCCTCAACCCAAAAGTGAAAAAGAAAGTGACCGGTTCGCGGATGAAAGTGAGGATCGGGAGGGAGGGGGTGGGTATCGCGGATGAAAGTGAGGACCGCGGGGTCCGCGGACGCCACCCTCACTATTCTGCCGCCCAAGGAGGCCTCCTGGGTCGCCTCTATGGACGTACCGGCTCTGAACACACATCGGCAACAACAGGAAATAAAAAAAAAAACTGCAACTCTGTTAAATGCTATAATTTTTTTAACGCGTTAATATTTCTAATTAATCGCATGCATTAACGTGCTAATTTTGACAGCCCTCATTTTGAAGAAAGCTGGAAGCCTGTAACCATTGATTTCCATTCTACTAATGGAAGTCAATGGCTACAGATTTTCAGCTTTCTTTAAATAATCTTCTTTTGTATTCAACAGAACAAACCACATTAAGGAGGGTAAATGATGAAGTAATTTTCCTTTATTCAGTGAACTATCCCTTTAACCTGAATAAACACTAACACTAAACACTAGAGGGCAGCAGAGTCTAAATAAATGAAGTCTTGTTGCTCTTAAGAATGTGTTTCAGATGTGTCATTATGTCATAAAGCATCAGAGGACCTTTGGTGCTCCAGGGACTCAAAATAGAGGTATGCAGAGCCCATAAAATCATCCTGCAGCCCAAAGTCATAGTCAAAGACCTGTAGAGGAAAGAAAACACCCCACCGTAAGACGTACAGTAACTTCATACTTCACAGCAATGTCAATAAATAAACTAATTATTCACATTATCTGGGTCAATCACTATCGCAATCACTATATTGTGATTGATCCAGAATGTAAAAGTACAACCTAGCCCAAAGACTAGCTGTAAGTGGTATTTCCTTTTCCAGATGTTAAAGGCCTACAACAATAACAAAAATACAAATTCAATCTAGAAACAAAACTCAAATGGACAACAACAACAAAAAAAACAACCACTACAATAACAATAGCAACTTAGTGTTCGCAATGTTGATTATTAAAAAGTCATTTCTTTAAATTCTACTTCAATTAATTAAATTATATGCAATCTCTAACAGATTGTAGTATCAAATTCCATGTTCGAAAAGAAAAACAAGCTTGAGAATTGTAATTGTATACATATTTCGAATTTCACTACAGGTCTTATAGTTCAATACGAATTCATGACAGCCTTTATACCTTTTAGTCTGTTTCAGTTCAGGCTCAAATAAAATTTCATTAAACATTAAAATCACAGTTCATTTTCAAATTATGTCCTTTTTATCATGTAATTCAAACAATATATATATATATATATATATATATATATATATATATATATATATATATATATATATATATATATATATATATATATATATATATATATAAGATGTGAACCTTGCTGTACTAAACTGCGGTAAAAATGCAATATTATGATTTTTTCTGCTATCCACATCGAAAAGTGACTTTAAATTAATAAACCACATATGGGTATTGTTTCACCCACAATTAAGCAGCCAAAAAAAGGACAATTTATTAAACAGAAAGTAGTCCTTTGTGATTTGTTACTTACCTTCACGTAAAGTGGCTCTCTCAAGCTTTCTACCAGCAGACTGACTTTCTCCTCCCATACTGGGTTCAGGTTCTTGTGGATTGTCTTGCTGCGAAAAACCTCCTTTCCTGCGATTTTAAACTTCACATAGGGGTCACTCGTTCCTGTCAATACAACAAGAAAAATGCCCAATACACTGTCAATTAACAGCTTTTTATGTTTTACGATTCATTTATTTTTTTTTCTTGAGCACATTTTTTTTTCTTATTCACTTATTTATACTTCCAGATTTTATGGGATCTTGATCTCTGAACTAACACTTTTTCATTTTAAAAAAATTAACCCCTACAGTAAACACACAGATTTTTTATTAACGTTTTTAGACATTTAAAACATACAAACTACATATTAATTAAATTATTTCAAATTATTTATTTTTTCATTTTTTTATTATATATTTATTTAAATAGTCTTATTTTTAAAAAAAACTTAGCTGAGTGAGAGCAAAGATCAAGCTCCACAAATGCAGTGTGAGTGCAAAACAACCAGAAGTTATTGTAAAAGAACTATGAAAAAAAAAAAAAAATATATATATATATATATATATATATATATATATATATATATATATATATATATATATATATATATATATATATATATATATATAATTATATATATATAATTATATATATATTACATAATTATAAAAAAAAAGACAAATTTTCTACGAAACTAAATAATGGTAGTATATAATAAGCAGCACTTTGGACACACATACAAATTGGACACATTCAAATTAGGCAAAAACAAAACAAAACATACATTTACTGAGAAAATTATCCTAGAATTGATTTAGCAGCCACTGATCAATTCTGTTGCATTCAATTCCAAACCATGTGACTTGTTACTACTTAACATTTCACTACACAATCAACCACAAACTATACACAAAGTATATATTGATTAAACTACTTAAAATTATTATTATTTTTATTATTATTATAAATATTTTTTAAATAGTCACTATTCACTTTTGTGACTTCATCTAGTCACTAGGTTCATTTTTTTTAACATCAAAAGTTACCTGAGTCTGAGCAAAGATCAAGTTCCCAAAATGCAGTTTGAAAATGTAAAACTACCAGAAAAGTAGTTCATTCAAAATTCATAGAATTACAATTTTTTTAAAGAAACTGCAAAAAAAAAAACATAATGATAAAATTAAAAGGTAACATTTTATTTGGATGGTCCGTTGCAATGTAACTTAAATTTAACAAATGGACCATCAAAATAAAGTGTGACCAAT
Organism: Danio kyathit; assembly: GCA_903798195.1. Lineage (NCBI taxonomy): Eukaryota > Metazoa > Chordata > Actinopteri > Cypriniformes > Danionidae > Danio > Danio kyathit. Next base: position 63,821,118 of record LR812523.1, on the reverse strand, counting down.
TAGGAAGATACATTTTCTGCGAGGTGACACGGTGCCTCAGTGGGTGAGTGGCATTTCTGTGTGGACTTTGCATGTTCTCCCCGTGTTGGCGTGGGTTTCCTCCGGGTGCTCCGGTTTCCCCCACAGTCCAAAGACATGCGTTATAGGTGAATTGAATAAACTAAAGTGGCCATATGTATGTGTGTGAATGAGTGTGTATGGTTGTTTCCCAGTGATGGGTTGCATCTAAAACGGCATCTCCTGTGTAAAACATATGCTGGAGAAGTTGGTAGTTCATTCCGCTGTGGTGTCCGCTGATGAATAAAGGGACTAAGCTGAGGTAAAATGAATGAATGAATTTTCTGCTAAACTAGATCATGGTAGAGCATAATTAGCAACCCTTTGGAGTGGACACATATACAAATTGGACAAATGCAAATTATGCAAAGGAAAAAAACACATTCACTAAGAAAATGATCCTAGAACTGAATTAGCAACTCTGTTCCGGACCATGTGACTACTTAACATTTAAGAGTTTCAACTAAGATTTAATAATGCCTCTTGCTGACATCAACAAAGACACAATGCTCTTTATCTCCCCGTCTCTTTTTTCTGGAGGGCTATTTCTTTTTCATGACGTTCAGCAGTTGTCTATGGTGTGTAATAAATGGGTCTCGGAGAGATTTAGGTCATGTGACCTTAACTGTCACTCCCTATTGGCTCACGCACAAAAATGAGAGTGCATGAGTGTTCTGTGTGAAGCCAGGGGCATTCAGAATACAGTGCATGAGCGCAAATATAAATTAAAAATACACTAATGAATGCTAATCAACATGACAGCATATATTATACAGCCAGAGAAAATAACAGGACTCGACAGAAAGAACAACTGCAGCATTTACTGTGTGTGAATGTAATATTGCGCAATGTTAATACATTTAGAGACATGTCTAAGGGTGTTGGTTTCTGATCTAGCTAAAGCAGCAATCTGACATTCGATTTAATTGGCTTGAGGTAAAACACAGCACAACTCCCGACTGGACCACTAGATGTCAGTGTATGCTCAGTGTACGCTTCTGCATGTGTCAGCTGACCTGCTCTCGCTGCAGTGGATCAGGATCTGCACTCCATCACTCTGACACATGAAGAACAAGCAGAGCATCCTACTGTATCAACCAGGGAACTTGCCATGCAGATTTGATGAATTGAGAAGGGACGGGGATTGATATAAAAATGTAGAATCGTTCTTTACAAATGAATGCGTTGGATTTGCAAAAGGAACGTTTATAAAATGTTCATTTGAAAAAAAAATATAAAAGCGTTTTCAGTGAAAATAAATAATAAGTCATACTGTACATCAATAGATAAAAAATAAATTAGTAGAAGAAGCATTATGAACATTTATAATTTAATTAACGCTTATATATTTATTATTGAATTACTGGGTGACATAGTGGCTCAGTGGTTAGCAGTGTCGCCTATCAGCAAGAAGGTCGTTGGTTCTAGTCCAGACTGGATCAGTTGGTATTCTGTGTGGCGTTTGCATGTTCTCCCGGTGTTGGCGTGGGTTTTCTCCAGGTGCCCCTCAAGACATGCGCTATAGGGGAATTGAATAAACTAAATTGACCGTAGTGTATGTGTGTATGAATGTTTCCCAGTACTAGGTTGCAGCTGGAAGAGTATTTGCTGTGTAAAACATATGACGGAATAGTTGGCGGTTCATGCTGAAGTGGCGACCCCTGATAAATAAGGGATCAAGCCGAAAGAAAATAAATGAATGAATGAATTTAATTACTTTTAAAGACTGTGGTAAAGTACGGAAGTCCTAAAAGGCCATGCATTAAAATATTTTTTCTCTCTTGTTATGTCATGATCACGACTTAATTATCTTGTGATCTCGACATAACAACTCGTTTTCTCGTGATCTCGACATAACAAAAAGTTGTTATGTCATGATCACGACTTAATAAAGTTGTTATATCATGATCACGACTTAATAAAGTTGTTATGTCGTGATAACGACTTAATTTTCTCGTAAACTCGACATAACAAAAAGTTGTTATGTCATGATCACGACTTAATAAAGTTGTTATGTCGTGATCACAACTTATTTTTTTTTCTTTTATTTATGTATTATTATTATTATTATTATTATTATTATTATTATTATTATTATTATTATTATTATTATTATTATTATTATTATTATTATCTGGCAAATGTCTGGCCAGAGAGTCTACACCGGCCCTGCGAACAGGTGTGCAACACATTAAAGGCGTTCAGAACAGCCATAATATGAGAGCAAACGCTCGTGCTCCTGATTAATGTACATTAGGCAAGTTATTGTATAACAATGGTTTGTTCTGTAAACTATCAAAAAAATTTATATTGTTTATTGCATATTAGTTTTTTACAGAGCTGTTTTTGGGTATCTCTTTTAAGCACTCCATAATTGCAAAAATACTGCATACAGCCACCTTCAGATATGACTAATAATATGGAGTTTGGTTTATGTAAGTTATGTAAGCGCCACACATGAAAAATTTTATAAAAATAACTAATTTTGAGAAAATTGCAAGACTGAGAAAAAAAACACTTTATAAAAAGTCAGATGCATGACCGGTGCATTGAAAATGTAGTATTTTTGCCTGCTTAATTAATAAATAAACATTTGTATTTGATGTAAACAATGCCATTCTGTATGTCAATGTAGCTTCTCAATGAAATCTTGTTATAGTGAATAATTTTAAGTAACATTTAGTGAGCAACACACAAATAATAACTATCACAGTCACCCAGTTTTTTTGTGCCAGATCTCAGTAACGTGTCCTGAATGGAGCCACTCTAATAAATGACCACTTGGATATCATTTCGGTGACAAAGACAAACATCAGTACTCGGAGAAATGTCAATATTATGAGTATATGAAGTGTTGAATTTACCAGGAATCAGATTCCTAACGTTTAAATTCTCCTCACGTTCTGCTCTGTGTGTCGCTGTGCAGAGATGCATGATCCAGTGTCAACAGTAAAGGGCTGAATGCTATACTCAGTACAATGGCTTTGTGTGTGGAAAAGACTACATTTTGGCTTAAATAGCTTGCAGACCTCACATAGGCATATTAACATTTAGAAAAAAAGCTGAAAACAAGCAAGAATGAGATCTAAAGCACATATTATCAATTTTTCAGTATAATAAAGATGCTGCCATCATTTTCTTTACACTTCAGTTAGTGCAAACTTGTATGAGTTTTTGTTTAGGTGTTTAAATGGACAGCTTAATAGTTTTTAGATTATTTGTTTTTAAAGGGCACCTATTTGACCCCTTTTACAATGTGTAAGATAAGTCTTTGGTGACTCCAGAATGTGTCTGTAAAGTTTCAGCTCAAAGTACCCATCAGAAAATTTATTATAGCCTCCAGAATTTGCCCATTTTGGTGTCTGAGTACATTGTAGGTGTTTTTGTAGCCGGTGGCTTTAAATGCAAATGAGCTGCTTCTCTCCGCCCACCGTTCCCATGTGTGTGTTTGCTTCTCATGCATGAGATAAACAGCAGTCAGTGAAACTGAAATACAGCTCATTAGCCAAAAGTATCAAGTTTATTTGAGGTATTTGTGGTGGATTTTATTCAAGCCTTTCTGAAATAATGAGTCTCACACAAAATGCCATTTGCAGTACACACTGTCACGATCACCAGCGATCTAACGACCTGAGATCGCTGGTAAAAACTCACATTCACATGAACTAAAAATCTGCCGGTTTATGGACTACAGATCCCAGTCATGCAACACACACACTCACCTGCTCCAAGTCACCATTGATTAGACTCACACAGCTGAAGCTGCTTACAGACTGATTACTTGGACTATAAGTACAGCTCAAACACACACAATGTTGCTGAGTCTTGTTATCTGTAACGAGGAAGTGACGCTGACAATGGAGGTGAGGATCCAAATGCAGGGTTTTATTAACAGGATGGTCAGGCAAGCAATGATCAACACAGGAGCAATGGACGTGGACGGTTTTGTGGACGTGTATACATGTTATTATAGAAACATGGCGCCTGTCAATCACTTCCGTGGCCAAGGAAAACTGCACTCCTACAGTACGTTATGTTGCGGTGTGCCTCAAAATCACTGGGATATGGATCCTATTTTAACCCAGCGAGTGTAATCAAAGTTGTGACTAACTGTAACTATGTAATTAAAGCTAGTTGCCATGGAAATATTTCACATTTACACTATGTTTAAAAAACTTCTAAAATAAAAAGCATAATAAAAATAATAACTGATGACAATTTGTTTGAAGGAAATGTATCACACTGCAAAATTGCTGGGTCCCACACAAACGATTTGTGTTGGAACGACATGAAGAAATTAAGTTAACTTATTAGTTTTTACAAAATTTAGTGGATTGAACATAAAACAATTAAGTTGTCAAATAAAAAAACACAAGAAATTTGAGTGCAGTTGACTGTAAGAAAACTGAACAAAGTATGTTCTTGAGGAATATGAGAATGTTCAATGTATTAAATTGTCCATACTATTTTTAGAATTTTTGTTATTTATAGATAAGTCTTGTATTGAATCAAAGTTTTCTTTCTGCATTGTAGGTTTGAAAATGTTACATTGCATACAAATACATACAAACAGAAACATGTTAAATAGTTTTAACAAAGTGGCAGGTACAGTAAATTAACTGTCAATGTCAACCCATTGAAATATATCATATACAGGTTTTACAGTAGGTTGCCCTTCAGTCTTATACTGGTAAGCTTGACAGGCTGTATTCTGTGAGAACAAAGGACATTATCTCTTTCATAACACCAGCTACAATGAAAGCCACAATAAGCACAGCGAGTAGCTGAACAGAATCCCAGCAAACAAAAAGGTACACTCTGACGGACCTGGCTATTTAGGTTATGGTTATTTGGGCTAATAAAATACAAAAGACAAGGGAATCTGGATGTTAAAATAAACAAACAAAAACTCACCTTTCAAAGATCATCTACAACTTCACTGAGCAATAGTCACAGCACAGCGGCGGCATGTTTTTGAGTCCACTTAAAACATTTCTGTTGTGTTCTGATGTTTTTGCAAGTGTTGTGAAAAAAATGTAGCACATTTTCATAAATTGGCATGTAAAGTATGTTGTTAAATAAGTGTATGTGTATAAATGTATAGCAAGTAGTGATGTTTGTTTTATAATTACTGTCATCAAGTGTTCATGAGATGGACTGCCTGAAAGAAGAAACTGTTTCTGTGTTGGGCTGTTCTGGTGCGCAGTGCTTTGCAGCGTCGACCAGAAGGTAAAAGTTCAAAGAGGCAGTGTGCTGGGTATGAGGGGTCCAGACCCAGAGTGATTCTGGCAGCCCTTCAGCTCGCTCTGAATAAGTACAGTTCTTGGAAAGTAGGAAGGGTTGTACCAGTGATTCGCTCAGCAGCCCGAACTATTCGACGTAGTCTTCGGAGGTCAGATTTGGTAAGTTTTAACTGAGATTTTTTCAACACATTTCTAAACATAATAGTTTTAATAACTCATTTCTAATAACTGATTTATTTTATCTTTGCCATGATGACAGTAAATAATATTTTACTAGATATTTTTCAAGACACTTCTTTACAGCTTAAAGTGACATTTAAAGACATAATTAGGTTAATTAGGTTAACTAGGCAAGTTAGAGAAATTAGGCAAGTTATTGTATAACAATGGTTTGTTCTGTAAACTATCAAAAAAATTTATATTATTTATTGCATATTAGGTTTTTACAGAGCTGTTTTTGGGTATCTCTTTTAAGCACTCCATAATTGCGAAAATACTGCATACAGCCACCTTCAGATATGACTAATAATATGGAGTTTGGTTTATGTAAGTTACGTAAGCACCACACAAGAAAAGATTTGTAAAAATAACTCATTTTGAGAAAATTGTATTTGAAACATGCATTGCATTTGAAATCTACAGACACAAATAGAACAATTTTCATAAATTGTTTGTATTGTGAGAAAACGAGGGCAACCCAGTGGCGCAGTAGGTAGTGCTGTTGCCTCACAGCAAGAACGTCGCTGAGTCGCAGGTTCGAACCTCGGCTGGGCTGGGTCAGTTGGCGTTTCTGTGTGGAGTTTGCATGTTCTCCCTGGGTTCGCGTGGGTTTCCTCCGGGTGCTCCGGTTTCCCCCACAGTCCAAAGACATGCAGTACAGGTGAATTGGGTAAGCTAAATTGTCCATAGTGTATGAGTGTGAATGTGTGTGTGGAAGTTCCCAGAGATGGGTTGCGGCTGGAAGGGCATCCGCTGCGTAAAATCGTGCTGGATAAGTTGGCGGTTCATTCCGCTGTGGCGACCCCGCAAGGGACAAAGCCGACAAGAAAATGAATGAATGAATGAATGATGTGAGAAAATGCAGCGTGGTTTTTTTTTAATGTGTTTGTGTTTTGACGATTTGCAGCACATGTGCTGTCAAACAAACGGATAAAGATCTTTTCTAAATGTGCGGTGTTTTTGTAATTGCAGCACATTAAGCAATTAGGCCACCGTAGATTTAGGAACAAAATAACCAATCACCCTGTGTCTTTAAATTCTTTCAGTAGTGTCACTCAATGTATTTGGAAACATGCAAAAAAAAAAACACTGACTTGAGTATGTTTACAGCTGAGAATAGTGTTGGTGTGGGCTTCCTATCAGCAAATGACAGCTCCATATACGATCACTTATGCTACATCAGCTCGCCGGTAGGGAATCCCCATTCAACACCTTCACAGTGTTTCTCTCAGTGGCCATAATAATCCATCAGAGTCTCTGAGGGAAACCTGCTGAATATCATTAGGTCAGTGCTAATACAGTTACTGTAGTACACTATTAAAAACTGCTCCTATACTGTAGTTCACTATCACTATAACTGTTGTTGGGTTTTGCCTTTTTTTTATGTTTATTCTTTGAACCAAATTATCCTACATCAGTTCTACATCAAATATATATATTAAAAAAACATGAACACAAAACTCCAGTTAATCCGTCACACTTTAAAATAAGATAATGTATTTAATTTATGGTTAATGTATTTAATAACATGAACTAATAATGAACAATACTTGTACAGCAATTATTTAGCGTAGTGCAACATTTACTAATGGCTTTAAAATCCAAATGAAGCTTGTTAGCATTAATTAATGCACTGTAAATTAACATGAAGTAACAATCATATATCGTTTATTTTCATTAACTAATGTTAATGGGTCACGAAACACCAAAACCCATTTTTTGAGATGTTGACAGTCATATGTAACTGTAATTAAAACAAGTGGAAGAAGAAGACTTGTTTGCAGACATGCATCATCAGTGTTTCATTTATAAATGTGCTGCAACAAAGGTTTTGTTTTCATTTCCCCGCTATGAGAGTGCAGCTGGACTCACATGTGGATTACAGTGGTCTGCTAACACGCGACAAAAATACGTTTGTAAGGAACATTTTTTACCCGAGAGCTTTTCACATATGGAAATGGTAAAATCTGGATTTGCCACTCCCCTCTTTTTAAAAAAGACGCAGCTCCAGTTTGTTTTGATTGTCCTGTCTCTACAGATTTGTTAAGTGTGCGATCAATGTGCTGTGTTTATGTTTATTTAGATGGCAAAGCTAGTTAGTATCGTCAGCAGTACTCTTTCAGTTTTTAAAGACATACCTTAGTCAAAATTATATCTGCTGTAATTGCTGCTCTCCGAATGTAAACACCCTAATCAAACAATTAGTGTCGTGTAGAATTTTCGCCGCATTTTGTGACAGCAAAGTTTATACATCAGGGCTATTCAATTGGTGGCCCGCGGGCCAAACCCGGCCCCCTGAGGCAATTTGTTCCAGCCCTCAAAATAGCGTGACCAAGACATCAAAAATAAATTTAGTTCAGTCGAAAACGCTATAGTTATGAAGTGACGTGTGTCTGTTCAATACAGAACAAGCTGCAGTTGAAGACTGAGCATAGAGTGAGTCAAATGACATTAAGAGAGGGGCGTGGGATGTCGTGGAGGGGCATGCATGAAATGTTCCTGAATGAAAGTGAAAGTGCTGAACTGCAGTTAAAGTCGACAAATTAATAATTTGGCAAATAATTTGATTACTGATGTCCATGTAAACATAGGCACTGTCTTTCTCCCCTGCGTCTGTGTGTTGTTTTGCCTCGCATTTTTATGCAAACCCTTCCTGTGTTTCGCTACTTGACACTCCCACCTAAACAGAGCTGGACTCACCCACTTTCCTGACTTTTTCAAACTAGAGATGTGAAAACATCCTGCTGAGACAGGGGGGTTTCATGGACCTTTAACAAAGATGAATAAATGCTGTAATAAACGTATTGTTTATTGTTTGCTTGTGTGACAGTACACTGCAAACAATGCTTTTCTTACGAAGTGTTCTTGTCTTGTTTATAGTCCAAATATCTAAAATTTCGTACGTCAAGAAGCAAAAATAAGTAGAAAAAATATTGTCTTTAGTAGTAGACAAGACAAATTAAGAGAGTTTTTCTTAAAACAAGACAATATTTTTAACATGTCTATTAAATGCTTATTGATTTAAGAATTTGTAGATTTTTGCAGTAGAACAAGACTAAAAATCTAACTAAGAAATGCATTTTTGCAGTCTAAGTAACATTAACATTGTAAAGTCTTACCAGTTAATCAAACCTTTTTTTTATTGCAAACCTCTACAGGCATTAAATCGAATATTCAATTTGCATTCACATTCACTGTCTAAAGTATAAACCACTGAAGTCCATCCCTTCATTCAGCAGATTCAGCGATGCCAACACAGGATGTTATTTTCCTATTCATCCACCCATAATGCCAGTTCTAATGTTCGTTCAGCCACTGAATCGTTCATCTAAATAATGCAATAAACTGCATTCAAATTCAAGAGGAGTCAGTGACTCTAGATAATGACTGTGTTTGCCCCGTGGATGTTTATGCCCAGTTGTGAATTATCTTCATGCACCATGAGAAAACTGCAAGTAGTCAATTTATCTTTGAGCCTCCATTGCAAGGCAAAAAAAAAAAACCAAAAGATGATCTGATGGGAATATTTAACACCATATGCATGTTAAAGCATTGAGTATTGACAATTCACATTACGCATTATTATAAAAATGGATCAATATATATTTGATAGGATTAACAATTTGAGTATAAATAAAACTTGATATATAAGATAATAGGATAGTTAATGTTACATAATAATAATAATAATAATAATAATTCCTTACATTTATATAGCGCTTTTTCTAACACTCAAAGCGCTTTACACATTTTTGGGGGAATCTCCTCAACCACTACCAGTGTACAGCATCCACCTGGATGACGCGACGGCAGCCATATTGCGCCAGACCGCACACCACACACCAGCTAATTGGTGGAGAGGAGACAGAGTGATGAAGCCAATTATGGTATGGGGATGGTTAGGAGGCCATCATGGACAGAGGCCAGTGGGCAGATTTGGCCAGGATGCCAAGGGGGTTAAACCCCTATACTCTTTTTCGAAGGATATCCTGGGATTTTTAACGACCACAGAGGGTCGGGACCTCGGTTTAACGTCTCATCCGAAAGACATGATAAAAGCTCAAAAAGATTAAAACAGTGTACAGTTGTAGCCATTTGTTATATGCGGCACATTTAATGACAGTTTGATAAGATTTAAGAACTTTCAAATGTGTTCAGTATAATGTGAGACCATAATAAGGAAATAATAACCATATAATAGCCATAATAAAGAAATTATCTGTACATTAATCTGCAGTGTACTACATAAATAAATATGAGCATTGGTTATTTGAACTAGAAAACATGTAAGAATTTTGAGCTAGTTAGTAAAGTACATATAAAAAAAATTATCACATTTAAAGGTTAATTTACTTAAGCCAGCATTCACTTTCAATGTATTCTACTTTGAAGGTTAAAAAAAAGCTTCTACTTTTTCATCTTTACTCATTGTATTTATGGTGATTAATTCTCACAACTACAATGTTCAACATCTAGTGTTTGCTTTTTCACTTCATTTTATAGAATTATAAAATATGATATAACATAATGGGCTATTTCATACACCCAGCACAATAAGGCGCAAGACGTGTTTGGTGCGATTTGTGCTATTAACAGACCAGCGCAACCCTAATTTTTACGTTTTGCGCATTGTTTAAATAGCATTTGTGCCACTTTGTGGACTCATGGGTGGTCCGGTCTATAAAGGAGGTGTGTTAAGGTACATTGTTGGTGCGTTGTTATATTGAGGAACTGAAATAGACTGTGCCATTGACCAGCTAAAAGCTGGTCTAAAGCCGGTCCAGTGCAGAGCGAGCTAGTTGTATTTAGTTGTAGTTAGCTGCGCCTATGCAAGTCTAAACACTTACACATTGTTTGATGTACAGAAATTCACAAATATCTTTACATATGAAAAAAATTAAAGGATTAAAATGTTACAAAAATTTTATTTTTTAGATTTGTCCACCTGTCGGGTTTTGGAGACGTCTGCATCATCATATGAGGCATAAGAATAGGATGTGTGTTTGCATATAACTAAGTTTTTAAAGACACTTCGTTGTTCATTTATTGTTCATTTATTCGTTTGCTGAATTTAGAAATAGTTTTGAAACTAATCTTTACACTTAACAAACAAATTAAATATGTAGGCTAATGGATTTCTTCAGTGGAGTGCGTAAAACACCGTTTTCTCATCCACAAAAGTAAAGTAAAATTAAGTAAAGAGAAAGTAAAGAAGCCGAATGGAGCAGGCTCGTTCTTTATCCTCGCACTGCAGATGGTCTGTTTACCTGTTTTCTCGCTAGTAAAGCGTTCAGTTTTTCCAGTTACAAAGTCCGCCATGTAAATAGCAAATGTGCCATGTCATGACACAACTGACTCTTAAAGGGAATTTGAGATAAAAGTAGCAAAAGTGGATTCAGAAACACCCTTAATGCTTTTGTGCTATGCGCTTTAGACTGCGCCTAGATCGTTAAAATAGAGCCCAATGTAACCCCCAAATTAACTAGTGTTTTGATATACGCTACCTGGCATGACTTTTGATTTTTTTTTGTAACTTTTGACCATGACATGATTTTTACCTATATTTGTGTTCATTTCAAAACAAAAATATTTGAGCATTTTTATTTAGCCATATGCTTGGAAACAAACTGCACTGTTGAAGTGAATAATAAATTGACGTGAGCCATTTGGCCTATTTGTGTGAGAATCTTCATTTGTCAGTTTTTGACCTGTTTTTTTATTAGGATCTATGCACCTGGTGGAAAGTCAGCTATTGTTACAGTATACATGATTTATTTTTCTTATTCAGGTTAAAATGATAATATAAAAAATAGATACAGATGTGGAAAAAAAATCTGATAGCATGTATGTATGTATCAGTTAAAAGTTCTCTGGATTTTCCATTAATACGTGTTTTGATTAAAATGTTTATTTGTGTTTTTTTTTTTTTTTTTTTTTGCAAAATATATATAATAAAATAAAATAAATAAATAAATTTTATAAATAAATGATAAAATAAATGATAAAATAAATACCTTACATATTGGAGTAAAATATGGGAAATATTAAATATGGGAGAGACTGCTTGAAAATAATCTTTCTAGTGAGTTTATCTTTATCTTTATTTAGTTAGATTTGAGTAAAGTCTAATTGTTTTATACTATAATAGTCTGATAACATTTCAAATAAGGTCATTTAGGGCTTTTTTTCCTCATAAAATGACAATTGGCCAGAAAAGCAACTACAACCCCAAATCAGAAAAAGTTGAGACACTAAGGAAAAGCAGACGATGCAACAGCATATTATTTAATGTGTTTCTCATTATATTATTATTATATATTTTTTAAAGAAGGCAGCATATCGTGCTCCAAAATCTCTATTCACTTTTCAGCATTAATGGTGCCGTCACAGAAGTGCAAGTTACCTTCACCAAGGGCACTGACACAACCCCATACAGTACCATGGCAGACCCTGACTTTTGGACTTGATGCTGGTAACAGTCTGGATGATCCTTTTCTTATTTTGGTCCAAAGCACACAGAGTTCATTTTCCTCAAAAACTACCTGAAATACTGATTCATCTGACCACAGTACACGTTTCCACTGTGTGATGGTCTATCCCAGAAGCCTCCAAGCCCAGAGAAGTCGAAGGCACTTCTGGACACTGTTAACATAAGGCTTCCTTTTGGCACCGTACAGTGTCTGTGGCTGTAACTACATATTGCGGTACTTGACAAAGGTTTGCCAAAGTTGTCCTGAGCTCATGTGGTGATATCGCTTACAAATGATTGATGATTTTTGATGCAGTGCCTTTTGAGGGATCGGAGATCATGGTTGTTCAGCTTAGGCTTGCACCCTTGTCCTTTACACACTGAAATTCCTCCAGATTACTTCAATCTTTTAAATATGTTATGAGCTTTGAAGGTGAAATAACGCTCCGGTTACTAAGGTAACCCTCGTTCCCCGAGGGGGGGAACGGAAATGCTATGTGGAAACTTCCACTATGGGGATTTCATTCAGAAAGCCAATGATCTAAAAGAGTATGTAAACGGGCCAATGAAATGCCAATGAGTTGGCAGCTTCAGCTTGCGCACCTGATGCTCGTTGCAATTAATTTGGCTATAAGAGCACAGTGCGAGCAAAGCCAAAGCATCATTTTTTAGCGGAAGAGACTTTCACCTCAACAGTTAAGGGGCAATCATTATGGCAAAGGAACATAGCATTTTCGTTTTCCCCCCTCAGGGAACAAGGGTTACCTAAGTAACCAGAGAGTTCCCCTTCGGGAGGGGAACTTCAATGCTATGTGGAAAAACTTCCACTATGGGGAAATGTATGGAAAACGCCAAAATGATTGAACCTTACCTTCGCCCCCGATGAGAGGTTTGCCAGGCAAGAAAGAGCGTGAGCGCACCTGCATCACAAGAGGCGCGGTCTTCCAATGTGTTCCCTGGCCCTTACTTATCCCACTTCAACAGAAGATTTACGGATTTAGATATATTTTTCGGGAGTCACAAATGCGTCTAGATAATTTCTAGGAATTTAATACGACAGTACGTTGGGAGCGTGCAGTCCCGATAGGGAGGACGCTGCGGAGGCCACCTGCTACCCAAGTGGGGAGATTGGTGGCAAGCATATGGACTAGCCCTGAGAAGGAGGAGTACGCATATGAATATAAGATGGTTAACGGTGAGGGAAGACACGGCGGGCACCTATACCCAGAACACGGGCTGACCAGCGGGCATACCAACAACATAACGGGCCAGCGCCTGACTCCTCCGCTGAGCCTCGGTGTCATCAATGCAAATAATACTGTCTGACAAAATAATGTATTATAATAATAAAAATAATAATAATAACAATAATAATAAAACAGACAGTGAGACACTCTTTTACTGCATCATTGCACATTGCACTGAAAGTTCTGACTGTCTGTAATAAAAAAGGCTTGAGTATTTAAATAAAAAATGCTGACGCAAACTGTGGGTCTGATGTATGCCACATCTCTGCCCTTGAAAGCCAACCGCAGCACTTCATTCAGCATTATAGAAAATGACAGACGTTTGTCATTAATCTGTCTAAAATCGGTAAAATGCAGGTATGGTCCAGATATCTGCAATTTTTCCTAGACAGAATGAGGGAATTTCCTCAGCACATCCTTCACTATGTTAATCAAACACATGAGCGAGCAGGAAGTAAAGATCTGTTCACAGAAGGATCAATACATGCTTTAAATGAGAGAAATACAGCAGGGTCACGGTGTGCTGATCGGTGTGCCATTCCTCCTCTGGCCTCTGATCAATATGTGCATTAGACACCTGCACATTAGCCCTCAAACTGCATTTTTTATGGACCCATAAAAGTTGTGCCACTGTCAATCTAAAAGGCTGTGGAGTTTGAAATCGGGAGCACTACCTTGGCCAAAAACCTAGAAACAGTAATAATCCGTACTGTTATTTTATTTGTGTGTTTCCTAATGGGGATGAAAAGAGTTCAGATCCAGCTAATTAAATTACTTGACACTGCACTAAAATGCACATAAATTCATAGTTGCTGTTGTATACCCATGCATGCTTCTGCGCTATTCTCTTGACCAATAATTGTGGCTCAAATTGATTAAATTGTGAAATATTTTAAATTCTGATACTCTACCAAGCCCAGATTTGTTTTAAGTAAAAAATAATCATAAATAATAATGTAATTAGTTTGATTAAAAATGTTCTATATATTACGAGCCTTGTTAAATTTATTGCTGCTTAAAAAAATAAAGATTGATTGACAACTTGCATTAATCTGACAAACATGTGATAAGTGCTTGACTAAATCCGCAAACCTCATAATGTTGGCACAAAAACTGCTCAATCGTCAACTTATGCCACAATAAATATTACTGCAGTGTCAGAATGAATTTGTCTTGGCAACCAATGATGACACACGCTGACAAACTGGCAGCTGTTTCAATTGAGCTGTACTTCTACAGTACCCAAAGCCAAAGGATGGCCATTTAAATAAAAGCAGCTACTAACCTCCACTACAGGTCAAGCAGGATCCTACTATAAAACTATTATATTGCATGAATGGCTATGCCTTGTAGTCACAAAGGGGACGTGTAATATAGACAGTATTCTCTCTCGATTCTTTTGTCACAAACCATTTGGCTCTATGTCTGTAATGTGAAGTGGACGCTGATAACAGGGGTGCGGATCCAAACGCAGGTTTATCAAGAATGGTCAGGCAAGCAACAGTCAACACAGGAGAAAACAGATGTATACGGGCATTCCAGAGTCATGGTCGATAAACAGGCAGATGGTCAGTATAGGCAGGCAGCAGGCAACGTAAACAAACAAAACAAAGCAAGGATCAAACACGGAACGGCAAGGCAAAAACGTTGTAATGTTCACAAAAGCAAAACTCAGCAAAGAGGTGTGCTGTGTATATAGTCCATGTAATCACTTCATGAGCAGCTCCCAGCTGTGAGTGTGTGTAATCTACTGAATAAGGAACAGGTGCGTGTGAGCAGTGCATGACTTTAACTTGTAGTTCTTTTGCTGGCAGATTTGTAGTTCTCCAGCGATCTGCATGCTGTAGATCACTGGTGACTGTGACAATGTCAACATATCGTCACCTTGGAATTATAAGGTTCTATCTGTGTTCTGAATGATTCTGAGATATTGAGCATCAAAGTTTTTGCATTCCATAGCAAACAGTATGTGTGTAACATTTGTTTTTTAAATAAAAAGTCTTAAAATGTAAACAACTTATAAAAAAAACATCCCATGATGTAAAAAAGATGTCATTTAATAAGAATATGTCAATAACTCAATTTTGACAAAAATGTCAGATAGAACCTTATAATTCTAAGGTGACCATATGTGTAGGAGCCATGTGTTTACATTATTTAAAGGTTTACGTTGTTGATTATGATTTCTTTTATTTTGGAGATTTGCACCCCCTGCAGGCCAGAGGAAGCTTAAAAGCATTGGCGTGGCCAACTGGAGAACGGCCTGCTGGGAGCACATGGTCTTTAGACCTTACCTTAAGTGTGTTTGGTGGCCAATGTTTCTGATTTTGTTTATTTGATATCAGTTTTGTGTTCAAATTAACACTACAACAAACAGCAACAAATGAAGACTTGTCATTCCATGTACTATTTCTAAGGAAGCATCTAAACCCCTCAGCAGACCCAAGATGTGACTAATATGGAATTTTAATTAAAGATGGTCACCACAATAGGAGTCTAAAAATGTGATATTCCCTGGAAAGAGCGAAGGTACAAGTGTCCCAGTCCAATCCAAGTCATGTATTACTGGATATCTTTCAAAACTGAGTCGTAATTGGTTGGAGCTACATGCACACATAAGGTATATTACAGTTTTTTACAATTCTTATGTCACTTTTTTCAAAACTCTAGACACAAAATCTGTTGACAAAATTGCACATTTTTGCAAAACTCAACACTTTTTTCAAATACTTGGATACAATACACATATAGGTTTCTTCTGGTATAAAATTGTATTGTTTGTTATAGCTGGTGAAGCTTTTATCACATAGGTATTAGTTATTATCATGATATTGAGCTTAGCTGCGAAAGAGATTATTTTAATGGATATAATATCCCTGTTATTGTATACATGTTCAGAGTTAGTTAAACAAATTAAATTGCAAAAGAATGATAAAGAACAATAGATAACACCTAATAAATCATAGATACTTTGTTCATTGAACTAAAATCGCCTGTTCAAAAAACACAATTTAACATCAAATCAATACCTTTTCTAAATGCAACTCACACATTACTGTATATCTCAGAGAGCTGTGTAAGGTCCAGCCAGTTAGTCCAACGACGATGTCTACTTGTGGATGAAGGTTTATTGCCTGTTCGGTCTTTCCAGTGCACAATGTTGATTTACTTTAAATTTAACTCATATCTGACTCCAATTTTAGTATGAGGTGATTTAGAATAATAATATGGTTATTCTCGTTTTATCTAACTCCAACTATAAAACATTGATAAGATTTTTTTGTTTCTTTTAATATTACTTTAGGTTATAATTGAATATTCTCTTCGATTCGTTATTGTATATTATTCTAGTTCATTCGGATTCCTATAACATCCTGAGTCTTATACCGGCCGAGTATACAATCTCTTAAACACAAACATGTCAGTCTTGGTCATTAAACAGAGGCGATTAACCACTATTTTAAAATGGCAGAACCCTACTTACTCAGATTAGAATATTTTTTGTGTGGTTCCCATAGATCTGCTATCTACTAAATCAGAAATTTAGAGATGAAGCTCTATCCTCTTAGATAGCCTTTTACTGTCTAAGTATACTTGAATTATGCCAATGTGCTAATTGGAGCTCTAAGAACATCGTATAGCATGCCACGCTGCTCTGTCTATCGTGTTTTAGTTCGTTACTAATGTTATGGACTTAACGTAATCTACTAGAGATAATAACACAAAATCTGTTGAATAATTCAAAACATAATTTATTAGTCAGGTAAATGTGTATTAAGCCAATTCATTCAGTCAATTCATAAACGATCAATACAAAACATCAAATTATCAAAGATAAATCCAAGATCAAAAGATGCGTACCTGACTTCAAAATATACATAGCATGCCGCAAGAGAGCTCCACACTATGGGCTAATCTGGGTACAGAATCGCCCCGAACATTTTGAAACTTTCCCTTAAGTAGTCAAACCAAGAATCTCCTCGAGGATGGGTGTTTGTCAAATAACAAAACGCATTTACATTTAGTGGGATGCTAGAAGAGTTTCTGCCTATAGGAAACAAATGGTCATTTGAATAGAAGCCCCCTACAGTAGGTAAAGGCACACACTTAGCAGTGGTTCAAAAGATACCTGAAGTTATATATCTATTATTTTGATTATGTCTATTTCTGAGGGAATGAGACCATTGTACCAGTCACACGAGACATTTCAAATGATATCAAACATGATAGATAAAGTCACTTGAATTGATATAGAACATTCATACTTTGAAATGAGGATTCTGTGTGAGTTGGGTGAAAAGGGAGTGAGTGAACAGAGGGGGGTTTCAGGAGATGTTTCAAATGTAAATGAAGGAAAGGAGAGGAGCTGGCTTTCCTGCATTCCCACCTGGTGGGATGGATCCAATTGTCTCTGTGTTTTCAGCTCATATTTGAATTGTCAAAGACATCAAAGTATTTGTGGTATCTCAAATCTTACAGCTGTGCATTCATTTAATTATAATCATGTAACTATAAACTGATACAAGCACTCAAAATGATATACAGTATAACTGTTGCATTACTCGAGTCTTGACCCACAGTTTTATGGAAACTGATGTACAATATTTAATATTTAGATCATGAAAGCTTCAGGATAGTTCAAATGACACCACTTACCACATGAACATGACCCAGTGGGACTACATTTTCTATATATGTTATATTTTATTCTCATTCTTTATCCTATATGGTTCCTATGGTCTTATGTAGCACTTTAACAGAAACAGTTTTCATATTTGACATTACTGTAGGCAAGAAATCCCAATCACAGCAGACCAATGTCAGCCCTAGATTGGCCATGCCAGCAGATTCTTTCCAAGATGTTTGTCTAATAAAAGCATCCACTTTGAAGTGAATGAGAACTTATAGCCAAATTAAAAAGACAAAGGTTGATGGATATGTAGATCTGGAGTGAGCAACACTTAGGTTAACTTCACTATTTAGTTTTAGTTTTTTACATATGTTGGGTTCGCATGAATAAAACTTAAAAATTATTATTATTATTCACTTAATTCAATAATTCCACTGTCTGTACTATTCCCTCTACACGTATGTATGTTCCATAACAAAACCAGTATAAAATATTCATTTATTTATTTAGTCATTTATTTTCGTCTGCTTTAATGATAGTACTAACATCAATTAAACAATGTGTGTGCATGGGTGAGCTACTGTTCCTACAGTATTTTTTATGATAAATGAGTTAGGAGAACTAATGATCCTGCAAATAAAAGACTTCTTTAAAGAAATCAATGCAACATGCAAAGGTTTGTACTATAGGGTATATGCCGAAGTATGCTAATAAGACTTTTAATTTGCCTGTAACCTGGGTTAAGCGCTTCCGGTGAACTGTATGCCATTGCAAAATCGGCGCGTTTAAGGTCCGTTTTCTTTAAAAAATCAGCGATCTCCAATGGCTGAGTGATATCCGATATAAAGTGGGTCTCAGATTGTACAAGAAGCACTGCATTAAATTACATTTTTCCCCGCTATGTCTTTATAATATGAGCTGACTCATATTATATTTATTTATATGAATGACTCATATTATACTATAATATATAAAATGGAAAAAAAAAACTCACAATAACAGGTCACCGGAAGTTTATCAGTATGGGAACAACACTAGCTCGGCATATATCCTATAGAAAGCCTCTGTTAAAAGTACATCAAGGTTCTGAAACTAGTTACCAAAAGACAAAAACGGTAGCATTCTAAAACCCAGTGCAACAAACAAAATGTAATTCAACAACAAAACAAAAACAAACAATGTAATTTTAATGATCCTAAACATAAACAGTTGCACAATGTCAGGAATCCTTCCTGACCCTCAGCTTCATTCACTGCACCTGCACAGCTCCAATCACCAGAATTCTAATCACCTTCACCTGTTGCTCATCACCGCTCATGCTACAGAAGCCTGGAACATTCATTCATTCACTGCCTGATCTACTTGTTAGAACCCAGACTTTTTTCTCTCCAGCGCAATAGCCCTTACCAGTTGTTGTATCCTGTTTGCTCCTGTCTGTCTGCTCACCAGTTTGCCTGTTATCCTGACTGTGATCTAATTCTTTGATTCCTGAACTGTGTTCACCTCCATCGCCATCATCTTGTTTCAGTTACCAACCAAAGTTAAGTCCTATTAGTTTGGTTTACTTCTATTATGTTGGTATTGATGATATTTCTGTTCTAAACAACATTCATTTAAGTTATTATTAAACACCCATTATTTCTGTTAATCTGCCTTTGTCCTCTCCCTAATCCGTTACACATAAACAGTTAAAGTTATAAAATTACAGGTTAAAACATGAGTGTCTCTTGAATCCCGTTGAGAATACTGTATATTTGTGTTTACTGTCAACACATTTTGGAATGGATAGCCATGTGCTCATGAAACAATAGACTGAGGATTATCTGATGTAAGGATAACTAATTTCTGAACACAGACAAACAAATGCAAATGTTGGATTAGATAGATCAATTTTGTGATAAAGCAAGCACCACCAGCCTGCTTGGAGATATGGTAAAAAAAATGTCCTTAAAGGTGCTGTATGTAAGTTTTTGACTCTTCTAAAGCATAAAAAAACAATAATATGTGTGCAGATATTTAAGAAACATCCCAAGTGAACATACTTGTTTAACTGACAAACAATGCTGAAGTCAGATATTCTGCTTTGAAAATGTTTTTTTCCGTGCCGGAACGATGTCTTTGTTTAGGGAATTTTCACATGCACATGCCAGTTTAGCCAATTATAATTCAGCACCCCGGGTTGCCTTGTTGGAAAACAGCATATTTCATTCATTCATTCATTCAGAAAGACTCTGAAAGCATGCGTCCATGAGCGAAATGCTACAGTGTAGTGGAAAGTATCAGATGTCAAAATGAGACAGATTCAGTTCCACATGACGTTAATTAGCAAATGACATAAATATTAGGAACGTGAGCAGGTTACATCGCGTGTCTTAACAACACGCTGTGACGAGATTGTTATGAGTGATGAGCCATTTGGCTGTTTGCACCACAAAACACGGCAGAAATTTAAATACAGCCTTTCAGACGCACAGAATATGCACTCACTCACAAAACGGTAAGGTTTAGAATCCATTTAATACATGTTAACCCTCTTTAACATCATTAAAGGTGAAGTGAACTTTCTGCTTTCAGTGTATGGTAATACACGTCATGTAAAATGCATTCAAACTAGCATTGTTAGCATTTAGCACTGAATAAAGCACACGAGGCTTACCTGAGGTGATCTGTCATAGGTTTCTGTTGTTCAGCTGTGAGAAATAGAAGCCGCTTCTAATAAATCAATTCGAGGTGTTGGTTAAAACCAAAACTCCTTTTAATATGGAGAATATTCCCTCAATCGCGTGTCGTTGCTTTTATTTAGAACACAGTTTAAAATCCCTCAAACTGGCAACCCGGCGTACCTTTATTATGATTCAGGACTGCAATACCTAGTTCAACCACTGGGTGTCAAACTTACATACTGCACCTTTAAGAGTTAAAAAGAATGGGTGTCAAACTCAGTTAGAGGGCCGCAGCCCTGCACAGTTTAGTTACAACTCTACTCCAACACACTTAAAGGTGCTGTATGTAAGTTTTTGACTCTTTTAAAGCACAAAAATACCATAATATGTGTGCAGATATTTAGGAAACATCCCAAGTGAACATACTTGTTTAACTGAATAACAATGCTGAACTCAGATATTCTGCTTTGAAAATGGTTTTTCCGTGCCGGAACGCTGTCTGTGTTTAGGTAAATTTAACCTGCACAATGCCAATTTAGCCAATCATATTTCAGCACTCCGGGTTGCCTTGTTGGAGAACAGCGTATTTCATTCATTCATTCAGAAAGGCTCTGAAAGCATGCGTCTGTGACCGAAACAGACAGTATCAGATGTGGAAATGAGACAGATTCAGTTCCACATAAGGTTATTAATTAGCAAATGATATAAATATTCTGAGCGTAAACATTATGTGAGCAGGTCACATTGTGTCCTAACAACACGCTTCATGACGAGATACGCAGTAATGAGCAGTTTGGCTGTTTGCACCAGACGAAACACGACAGAAATGTAAATACAGCCATTCAGAAGCACAGAAGATGCACTCACTCATGAAACGGTAAGGTTTAGAATCTATTCAACTCACATTGTTAGCATTTAGCACTGAATAAAGCACACAAGGTTTACCTGAAGTGATCACTGTCATAGGTTTCACATGTTGAGCTGTGAGAAATACAAGCCGTTTCTAATATATCAATTCCAGGTGTTGGTAAGAACCAAAAGTCCTTCTAATATGGAGAATATTCCCTCTATCGCGTGTCGTTGCTTTTATTTGGAACACAGTGTAAATCACTCGCTCCTGTACTCAATCTGGCATCCCGCGTTTGCGTCTATTTTGCTCCAGGAGTGCAATACCTAGTTCAACCACTGGGTGTCAAACTTACATACTGCACCTTTAAGCCACGGTCAAACTGGGCTTTACTCCCCATAGACTTCCATTCATATGCACGCGAATGCGTCAGACCAGAAACGCAGGGTCATGCTTCGAGTTTCGCAGGTTGCTGCAGTGCAAAGTTCAAGCTTGGTGAACTCTGACCTGCGAAATCGCATCACTTGACTGCGTGAGACCAATCCAGGATCAAAACATGACCTCTCTGAACAGAAATTTAAAACATGGAGCAATCGCTCGCTTTTTTTAGTGTCTAATCATCTTGTTTAATCCTGCCCCTTTTTGCAGCGCTGTACGACAGAAATCCGCAAGCTCAAACTCTAGTGTGACTTCGGCTTTAAGCAGCGGTCACACTGGACTTTTCCCTCCATAGACTTCCATTCATTAGCACGCAAATGCGTCAGACCGGAAACGCAGGGTCATGCGTCAGATTTCGCAGGTTGCTGTGGTGCAAAGTTCAAGCTTGGTGAACTCTGACCTGCGAAATCGCATCACTTGACTGTGTGAGACCAATCCAAGATCAAAACATGACCTCTCTGGACAGAAATTTAAAACATGGAGCAATCTCTCGCTTTTTTTAATGTCTAATCATTTTGTTTAATCCCGCCCCTTTTCGCAGCGATGTATGACAGAATTTCGCAAGCTCAAACTCTAGTGTGACTTCGGCTAACTTGTAGGTTTCAAACAAGCCTGAAGGACTCAATTAGTTTGATCAGGTGTGTTTAATTAGGGTTGGAACTAAACTGTGCAAGGCTGCGGCCCTCTAACTGAGTTTGACACCTCTGGCTTAGTGCCATATTTATCAGGGGTCACCAAAGCACAATGAACCGCCACAGAAAAATTACAAACAATGCAATTTGGAAACATTGCAAATGATGAAAGATAAAAATTTGTTAAAATGCACACCTATAAATCTAATACTTCTTTACTAAAAGGAAATAGGCCCATAAACTACTTCTTATAGCAATGAGTGTCATTCATTCATTCATTTTCTTTTCGGCTTAGTCCCTTTATTATTCTGGGGTCGCCACAGCGGAATGAACCACAAACTTATCCAGCATTTGTTTTACGCAGCGGATCCCTTCCAGCCGCAACCCATCTCTGGGAAACATCCATGCACACTCATTCACACACATACACTATGGACAATTTAACTTACCCAATTCACCTGTACTGCATGTGTTTGGACTGGGGGAAACCGGAGCACCCGGAGCAAACCCACGCGAACGCAGGGAAAACATGCAAACTCCACACAGAAATGCCAACTGACCCAGCCGAGGCTCGAACCAGCGCTCTTCTTGCTGTGAGGCAACAGCACTACCTACTGCGCCACTGCGTCGCCACAGCAATGAATGTATTACAAGAAATTATATTATTAAATATTTATAATCAAAAAGTTATGTAATAATTCCAGCCAGGTTTTAGTGGAATTGCAATATTGTCAAAACACAGAACTTTCTATTGATATATGTAAAAAGGTGTAAATACATGCAGGACCATTCAAATATTTTGCTCGTCTCCAACTATTGACAGCAGATCTCTCAATAAGAGAGATAGAGGGATTTGCACTCGCAATATATTTACTGCTCTATTCATTTAACCTAACGAAAGTAATGGTTAGACCATCATTGCTCCTCTCGCGAACTGTTCTCTTTCACTTTCGTCGCCATGATTTATGGGGTTTTAAATCAATTTTGGGGGATCACGGAGCCAGTAAGAATTTGTGAAGAGATGTCATAACACTAGATAGAAGAGATAGCTCCGCTCGCATCACAGCATGGGATGTGCGCGACGTATCTGAAGAGCGGGGAAGGATGCGGGACGTATTTAAGGACCAGGGGGGAGACGCGCGATTTCCGCGAGATTATCGTTTGTTTGCGGGCATCCGGGAGTCTCTATGCATTTGCGGGAAACACCCGAGACTTGGGATGTCTGCATCTGTATATATTTTAGCTGCTGTGACAGAAAAGAAATGACATGCTGTTGTGTAAATAAGATATTACATACGGCTATTTAGCTTGTTTATTTAAAAAGTTCTGGCGCTATATATATAAAATACAATTAACGTGACTTCAAGGGGGGCGGGTACAGCAGTTGGGAGGGCGGGGTGGCCCCCTTATATAATGGTAATGGAAACACTGCAAAGTGTAACTTTATTTACAGTGCCAAAAAACAGACAGTCCAGTGGTGAAGTATTTATACAGTCAAGCTCGAAATTATTCATACTGTACCCCTGGCAAATTCTGACTTAAAGTCCCCTTTAATCAACTAGCTAGTTTTTTTGTGTGTGTGTGTGTGTGTGTGTGTGTGTGTGTGTGTGTGTGTGTGTGTGTGTGTGTGTGTGTGTGTGTGTGTGTGTGTGTGTGTGTGTGTGTGTGTGTGTGTGTGTGTGTGTGAGTGCGTGCGTGCGTGCGTGCGTGCGTGCGTGCGTGCGTGCGTGCGTGCATGCGTGCGTGTGTGTGTTGACTGAAAATGACACAGACTTCACATACTGTAGGCATCATTGTCAAAAAACAAATATTTCTCAACTTTTATTTAGATGAATTCAGGCTTGACTGTAAGTGCAAGAGTAAACAAACACATATCAAAGAATCAACTAAATGAAAAATGAACAAAAGAATCCAAATCAATTAAGTTAAATTAAAATTATTACACTAATACAAACTCTAGACAAATGTAGCATTCATTTCACGATTGTATGTGTGTGTCTGTGTGTGTGTTAGAAGTCTGGGAAACGTGCATACTGATAAAATGGGAAATTAATGGATTAACATTTTTGTGTGCTCATGTGTGCATCCATCCTGACAGTGGCAGCTGGAAAACAGATGATAGTGGATCATGAGCGAGGTATATATGAAGTTATCTGTGTGTGTGTGTGTGCCATTGTTGCTTCCCCAGTTAGTCCTGCTTTGTCACAATTTTCAAACATACTCTTTGCAAATGAGTTTAAACCTTACACATCCATTACTTTCATCAAACCCAAACAATAACAATACTATTCTCAATATTCTCAAGTGAATGGAGATCTCTGATTAGAAAAAGCAAATGATTCACTAATAATGAAACAACAGGGAGAAATCAGCACTAACAAAAAGAAGTGTGGTTTGTTTACAAACTAATTTCGAGAGGATCACGTGCTTATGATTGAACACAGCTGGTATCACTTAACTCCGCATATTGCACCAATCAGATGAACAAGGACACACTATAAAGTACCAGAGCGCTTTGCTCCAGTCATCTTCGTTTGAAGAATCCCTCCTTCCACCCCTACTCCTCCCCTTCTCCGATAAGGCGGCACGGCGGCTAGTGGGTAGCACTGTTGCCTCACAGCAAGAACGCAGCTGGTCTGTTCCCTCCGGGCCGGTTGGCATTTCTGTGCGGAGTTTGCATGTTCTCCCCGTGTTCGCGTGGGTTTTCCCCGGGTTCTCCGGTTTCCTCCCACCGTTCAAAGACAGGCACCATAGAAAAAATGACTAACCAAAATAGCATCCTAAGGCAACTCATAGCCAGATATATACAGTAGTTCACAGCAGGGGAGTTCTCGAGACCACCTGAGCTCAGACTCTCCTGTCGCCCTACAAACGGGAGGAAGCCCCGGGCTCAAGGATATTCTGAGCTCAGGGCTCTCTCCCGGGACAGCATGCCAAACACGCTTTATTACCAATCATCAGCTAAGTGTGAACTCTTGAAAGTATAATGTATCACTGTTGATCCGTGATTCGTACGGTTCAAAACCCATGGTTCGGAACACACGTGGCCTGCAGATTATTTTTTTTTTTACTTTTAGATTAATCCTAAATTTGTAACGATCGCAGAAAGATCGCCTCTTGCTTCATTCAAATCACATGTATGAAAACATTTAGGCCTTCCTGTAAAATATAATGACGAGGGAAGAAGTCGTGGTAGGTTATTGGGGATGTGGTGGGTTTCTTAGGTTATTAAAGGTGTTTTCTGTCACTACTTGTTTAGCCTGCATTAATGCATTCAGTGTAATCTGCCCGATTATATATAAAAAATCGGGATCTCAACATAAAGTATAAATGATGGTGATTTGCATATGTTTATTAATCCTTTGAATCGCTGCTTTCAAATCTGTGTTTGAAAAATGCAATAATCAAGAAAAAGATTTAGTCTTCATGCGTCAAGTCAAGTGCAAGTGATTTACATGTTAAGTCAATGCAAAGGCATGAATAGACATCCTGCGGCGCGAATGACGCAAATTGTGCGAATGGCGCGGCGCGGATGGCACGATTCACACAAATTGATCTTTTTGCGCATTTGACGCACTTAACGCGCAAATCGCACAAAACGCTCGAGTTCAAAAATCTGAACTTCTGCGGACATTCGCGCCACGTCAACCAATCAGGAGCTTGCTCTTGTGGAGGCATGATTGTGACATAGCACCTGTTGTTGGTATCCCGGGGGAAATCCTCCAGCCGACACCGACAACAGTTCATCAAACTGGGCTCAGCTTAGTCAGAAGCACCGCTGAAAGCCTCCGTTATCCAGGTTAAGTTTCTGGAGGAGTTCATGAGCTCACAGAGCTGGGTGCACTTCTGAAAGTATCTAGTGGACTCAGACACTGCTCTAAATGTATCAACGCTGTTTTTCAGCCTTCATAAAAGCACATAAACACAGTTATTTTCTCAATAAAATCTATGTTAGCCATTTAGCAACGAAGCTACAGTCACCAGGCAGACAGAAATCCCTGCCCATTTTGACGTGCAAATAAAGCAAGTAAACTCAAACGTTCACACGTCTATTAATGCGTGAATAGATCGATTTATCCGCGCGTTCCGCGTCTGGTGTGAACACAGCATCAGTCTTTTGAGTTACGTATGAAGTTATAAACAGTCAAATAACACAGAAGTACTGGCAGAACTGATTATAGTTTAGATAAAACCACTGATGTTTATGGTTAAGGTTCAGATTAACTGTCATATGCTTAAACATAAAAGTTGTAGACAACAACAATATTATTTAACCAATAGGTGGCGACAACCAGCCATTAAAAATATGCCACTGAATATTTCTTCAAAAATGATCCATCTAGCAATGAAACAAAAGTTTCTTGCAGTGCTGTTTTTGTAATAAATAGAAAGCTAATTACATTTGTCTCCTCTTCTTTTTGGCTGATCTGAAAATGGTCGATCCGTGACTAAAAAACCATTATGTGATCCAAACAGGGAGATTTGTGATCCATTACACCACTAGTCACTAGTGTGTCTTTCTTGTGTGGTTTTGCATAAGGTTATCTTTATTTTGACAGTCCATTAGTGGTAACTTTTAGTTAAGAGAGTTCAGGATGTTTTTTGTCTGTTTTCCTGTCTTACAAATGAGTTAAAGTGGTCAAGTAATTTGAGGTGGAGGCACAATTTCCTGCAGTAATTTCCTCTCACAACCTCAGAGTTCAGCACTGATGATATCTTGATGGACGTCATTTGATTGCCCACAGAAACCATCCTGTTCATTAGGATCCATGGATGGAATAGTTTGTGTAAAGTATAAAACATTAGGTGAATGTGCTTTGCAAAAGCTTCAAATATTAGAGTTCATGAAAACTGCAGTCTCTCAAAAGAAATAACCCATTCTGAACTGCCTAAAACAAACCTATATTACTGTACTCTGAACTGCCTAAAACAAATCTGTCACTGTGCTTCCTGCTCAAATCTCACAGGCTCATTAGGAATATGTGCTTCAGCCATTCTTGTTAAATTGCAAAAACACATTTAAACATACATTTAACTGCAATTTCTAGGTAAATCTGAACCCTACGGGTCAGTATGACATAATGACAAAAAAATGGAATATCGAAAGGAATATTATATTGCACCTCATCCCACAGGATAAAAATAAAATAAAATACCACAAAACATCTTAACGCTGTCTATGATTTGTAATTGAATATGTTTGCCTCACCTGTCTATATCCCTATGGACCAACTCACTGGTCAGTTTGCTCAGTAGCTAACTTTGCAATGTGTTGTACTTATAATGCAGAGTGCTTGAGTTTGAGTCCAGTGAAGCACGGTTCCACAAACGAGGTGAAAAGGCATGTGAAATCAAACAATAACAATAAACAATATGCTCACAGTAGGGATACTCATTTTGGTTAATTTTCCCAAACCAACAACTGCAGCTTATTAACCGAATATTAATCATTAACTGATCAGATTAATATCAGATTAGCCTATCATTTAATAAAAAAAACAATGAATGTCTATTTTGTGTCTGACATTAAATATTGCATTTTAAAATACATATTTATATTTATATGCGAACAACAGCCTGCAGAACATAGGCTATAACCACAGAAAATCTTCATGCTCCTGCAGTGTTTCCAACAGCATAAAGAAAAAGAATAAACTAAACTAAATAAACGGCCCTAAATATTTTTCACTTAAATTGCAAATTTAGATTAAAAAATGTAAACACTCATTGAATCCTTTTTAAGAACCGGCATCGTTTTTTCCAATCATATATTTATTTCCGTCAAATAAAAAAGCTGACCTACCTCAAATTGATCGCTCTATGGAATATAAGCATTTAATTAATGCTCCGCTGTAATTCTTATATCACAAAGCTCTGTCAACATTGTTATAAAGATTGTGCATCTGATTTAACCTCAGTTCTTATGTGCTTTAATTTTCTACCGCTATCGCAGTGAATTCAGGTGAGTGAAAAACTAAATTATTATATGCTATAGTAGCCTAAACTTAAAAACAACTGATCCTTTCAACATTGAGGTGAATGCCCTTAAATTGAGTAACCTATAGTTGAGGGCAAAGAATCAAAAAATATTTTATTGCGATTGTGTTGTCTGTCAAATGTCTGTTCTTTACAGGAGTTCTAAACAGATGCGCGTGCTGTGGCAGCGGTGATGAGAGACAACAAGGTCTTGGTACTGTATTCTAAATACTTGGAATACTTGCCCTTAAAAACAGCCTTCAAGTCTATTAAATGTCACACTATGCGTTGGTAGCAATTTCTGCAGGAAAACAGAGGGCCTCTAATGCCCATTATTGACTGATAAATAAATAAAACAATATAATTATGTTTATTAAATAATGTTTATTTATCAAAGTGTCAACAAATTCAATTTCTGTTTCTATAATAAAGATAAAAAGTGCTTGAACATAGACACCATTACTGTCTGTAATATACAGTATATGTATATAATATGCATTTTGCTTACCCTTTGTATTTCACAGTCTGCACAGAAAAAGAGATTGCACTGCACTGTCAGGTTTCGCTCACCCCTCTCATTCTTTAAAGAGAAAAAAATGCTTGAACTTCCAAGACGTGAATGCATTTTTTCCTTTACTGCTGCTAGAAAGTTGCTTCGGTTGCGGCTCCAACCCCTCGAGCCCCTGGTCTGAATCCTTCATATTTCTACACTCAAGTTAACCAGGGCTGCCAACTTTGGCTACGGTGTCCCGCCCTCATTTGTGTCAGAAAAGCGAACGTAAATTTAAGAAGCGTAAATGAAACCTCTGAAAGCGCAAACGAAACATCAAGCAGCGAATTCACGAACAATGACGGCAAAAAAAGCAGTTTATTTGAAAATCATGGTTGTTGTCCGGTTGTTCGGTGTTTGCGATCGTCCTTTTTGCTGAGTGAGAAAATGGAGGTGTGGCGTGAGAGCGTGAGAACAGGGTCATTTGCGTGAGTCTCACTGAGTTAACGCTGGTGATTGCAGTCGGGAGTGTAGCTTTTGTTTCTATGGTTTCGGCGGCAATTTAGTAATATTATTATGGGCCAGACACGCATCGCCCTAAGTATTCCAATGGTATTAGGAAAGTAATTGTATTCTAAATACCCTGTTTAAAAATAGTAACTGTAACGGAATACAGTTACTCATGAATAGTATTCTAAATACGTACCGCCGGTACATGTATTCCGTTACTCCCCAACACTGTTTAAAGTATAGCCTAGGCTACTATTCTATATAATAATTTTGTTTTTTTTTAACAATACTTTTTTATAGTTTATAGGCCTGGCTTTAAAATGAAAGTCTCGTATAGCGTTATCATATGCAAAAATCATTTAAGTCAATCAGGATTTTTTTTTTATTCGTAGAATATGTAGGCTATTTTTTTTACTGTTCTTTTATAAGTACTATTAATAACTGTATTTTTCCAAATGAAAAATGGGTGGCTGGTTTGTTGGTTGTACACTAATCAAAATTATATCTGTTGTGTTTATGAGCAGTGCCAGAGCGCCAACCCCAACGCTTCAACTTGTGAGCGGCTTGTTTCCAAAGCAGGGCACATTACAGAAAGTTTTGTTTTGCGGCTTCTTTCTCCAAATGTGCAAAGAAACTGAAGTGTTTATGATGCAGATCCAGGAGAAAGGCAATCACCATCACTGCTGGTTTGGGCATGAACTTGTCAAACTGTGACAAGCAATATCCTTCTTGAGCTCATATGTCATTTAGCTTTTTCAGCAAAATACGTCTGTAGGCACAAGTGGTTGCATGTGTTACCACCTCATGATTAACAAATATTTGTTGCATATTTATGCAGCAAAACTTAAAAAATACAAAATAAAATAATTTATTATTTTTAATATTTTCGGTTAGAGGTGTGAACCTACACTGGTCTCACGGTTCGGTTCGGTTACGATTATCATGCCATCGATTCGGTTCAATTCGATATCTCGGTGCATCACGGTGCATTGACGATGCTTTCCATACACAGTTTTTTATTTTCTTCACAGCACAACAATTCTTGTATTAAGATGTATAAATATATTTATATAGGCTACTATTTGTAAAACAATTTTGTCCTTTAATACAAACAGTCAGATATATAAACTGTACCTTTAAACAACACTAGCATTTATAGACCATTTTGAGGGATGTAAACAAAAACAATGGCCCTAACGTATCCTGTTTTACATTTTTAGTTTCCATTGCTTCTGAGAATCCAAAAAGGTCCACATATTGATAAATAGTGTTATGACGGCTGATTTAAAGTCAAGTTATGATTGAATTGCCTCTTGTTACAGTTAGGAAATAGTTTAAAGTCAAGCAGGAAATGTTCATGGGCCAATGACATGACCACACTGAAATGGTCTATACTAGCAAATAAACAAATATAAATATCCCGCTCGCTTTCTGCCTTGTCTACCAAGTTCTTTCTTACACCCCTTTGATTGGTCACGCGCTCAACAGAAAGGGCTGTGATTGGCTCTTACACGCTGGCGCTCTTCACAGTTGCACTCATGGGCCACAGTGAGACAGAGAGAAAGAAATGGAGTTTACTTTCATTCTCTTAATCGCCGTGAAATAGGAGCTTTTGCTGTAAGTTTCAGTGTAACAGTGTTCAGCAAACACACACGCAGTGAAATTGGTGCACATTGTGTGTTTTTCGTAGTTAGAGCGTTGTAAATAATCGCGCTCGCGGCTCGCATCCCTCGCCATAGTAAGCTACGGCGACATAGCGCATGTGAGATAAATGACGTCAGTATAATAACCGGTTATGATTATTACTGAACCGATACCGAATTGTCCGCGTCTGCATCGCGGTGCACCGAAGAAACGATTAATTTTGACACCCCTATTTTCGGTTAATGGTTAATCGGTCAATACGTGCATCCCTAGCTCACAGTGCATGTTTCCTTTACGTTTGTTTTTGAAATCACTATTGGTTGGGTTTAAAAAAGGGTTTAAGTCATTGGCTTGTAAGTGATCTATATGAAAAGCCCTGCCTTCTGGAGGAGTACAAGAAGGATGTGTATCTAAAGTGTATAACCAAATGTATTCTAAGTAACATATTTCGCATTCGCAAAAATATAGACCTCTAGTGTATTTGTCATCTGAAACATGCAACATGATGTACCTAGAGTCGGCTGAGGCATATATTTTCAAAGAGCCTATGCTGCCAATCTGCATAGGTTTGTAACAATTTTGTTAGAGCTTAAGGTCCTCATTGGCTGTCTGCGAATAATGTTTGCTTTGACTTGTAAACACTGTAGTTGTGACTAAAGCCAGGGTCACACTGCACTTTCTTGTCCCATAGACACGCATGCGAATGTGGCACACCAGAAACGCATGCTTGTGCAACAAGTTTTACATGTTGCTGTGTTCGAAAGTTCAAGGACTCTAACCTGCAATTTTGCAATAGCTTTTACCTCTCTAATGTACATATATGCAATTGAAACATGTTCGTAATCAAGGAATAAAAATGTGGTGTCCCTTTATTTTGTTAATCAGGTATTGATTGCATGGCTGCCACTTTGAGAACTGAACTGAAATAATTCAACGTTTGATTGAAATAAGACATGCATATTAACACAGTCTTTCCACATGCAAAACAATCAAAGAGTGTATTATCTAATTAGAAAAAGCCCTATCCCTCACATTTTCATAATTACCCTCCCAAAAATCACAACGGGCCAAGAGTTTTATTTTTTTTAAGTCATTGAATAATGCACACAGTTATAATTAAGCTAAATTATTCAATGTGATTTCCCAGAGCTCTGACTGATTGCTGTCATTGGAAGGAAATTTGGAAATTGCACTCAGGCACTGAGAAAGCTCCATCTCCTTCAGCAGACCTACTTAACTCTGGCCCTCTGGGGCCTGTGATGGCACAGACTTTCAGCCCTGTCACTCACTGCACCCATTCTCTATAAATGAGCCCCTTTAAGTGATAACTTAACCCTCCTCTTGGAAATAAAAGTGTCCGATATCAGGTTACAATGAACAACTGGTCTCAATATGCTGAAACTAAGCCAAGTTTTTTAACTTAATGATATACTGTATAATGTGCACTGAAAAGTCACTTTTAATGCAATTCTTATTTCACCAAGCTCTATATTGCT
The DNA here is from genome assembly GCA_903798195.1 of Danio kyathit. Classification (NCBI taxonomy): domain Eukaryota; kingdom Metazoa; phylum Chordata; class Actinopteri; order Cypriniformes; family Danionidae; genus Danio; species Danio kyathit. The sequence goes on along the minus strand of LR812523.1, from coordinate 63,788,557 downwards.
GCCATTGCAAAGTGTATTTCTGCATCCATGCCACTAGGTGACATAAACAACAAAAGAAAACGGTACTTTAATGTTCAATTTGTTCAATTTAGTAGCTCTCATTTTCACACACAATTCATAATTCAATGCTAGTGGTTGTGACAACTAATGCTGTTTAGCCTCACTGGTGTCAAGCATGTACAAAGTGGACAGTATTTATAAAGGTGTTGTATGTAAGTTTTTGAATCTTCTAAAGCATAAACATACCATAATATGTTTGCAGATATTTAAGAAACATGCTAAGTGAACATTGTTGTTTATCTGAAAAACAATGCTAAAGTCAGATAATCTGCTTTTCAAGAGTTCACACTTAGATATTGCTTGACGCTATCAGCAGGTTTGGCATGCTGTCCCAGGAGAGAACAATGAGCTCAGAGCCCAGGGCTCCCGCTTGGTCGATTGAGCATGTAAGGGGAGTACAAGACCAGGTAGTTCTCAAGAGCTCCCCGTGGTAAAAAAAGAAAGAGGAAGAAGGGGTGGATTAATCTGATTGGCTGACTAATGATTGTAGATGAGAAACCAGCTGCGGTCAATTATATCACGTGCTCCTTTCGAAATTAAGCTGAAGTCACACTAGAGTTTGAGCTTGCGAAATTCTGTTGTACGGCGCTGCGAAAATGGGCGGGATTAAACAAGATGATTAGACATTAAAAAAAGCGAGCGATTGCTCCATGTTTTAAATTTCTTTCCAGAGAGGTCACGTTTTGATCCTGGATTGATCTCACGCAGTCAAGTGATGCAATTTCGCAGGTCAGAGTTCACCAAGCTTGAACTTTGCACTGCAGCAACCTGCGAAACTCGACGCATGACCTTGCGTTTCCGGTTTGACGCATTCGCGTGCGTATGAATGGAAGTCTATGGGGAGAAAAGCCAAGTGTGACCGTGGCTTTAGTTTGTGAAACTTCACTTAAAATGTGCGTTACGTGCCGGAACGGCTGTCTTTGTTTTGGTTCTTTTAACCCATCTAATGCCACTTTAGCCAATTATAATTCAGCAGTCCGGGTTGCCTTGTTGGAAAACCTCGTATTCATTCATTCATTCAGAAAGACTTTCAAAGCATGCGTCTATGACCAAAATGCAACCTCCGATGGACAATAGCAGACCCCGAAATGAGATGCAGATTCACATAGTTCCACATGGGGTGGTTATTATTTAGCAAATAATATAACTATTATGAATGTAAACATTAGGTGAGCAGAGGTTACATTGTAACCCATGTCCTAACAACACACTTCGTGATGAGATTTGCATTGATGAGCAATTTGGCTGTTTGCACCAAACAAAACACAACAGAAATTTAAATACAGCCATTCAGAAGCACAGAATAGTGCACTCACTGCACTTCAACAAAATGTTTATAATCTAATAAATACATATTAAACCTCTTTAACATTATTAAATGTACATGCTGAACGAAATATTAACTCACATTATTAGCATTTAACACTGAAGGTGTACCTGAGGTGATCATTGCCAGTTTTCTGCTGTTCGGTTCAGCTGCAAGAAATAGAAGCCGTTTCTAATATATCAATTTGAGGTGTTAGTTAGAACAAAAACTCCTTTTAAAAAGGAAAATATTTCTTCTATCGTGTGCCGTTGCTTTTATTTAGAACACAGTTTAAATCAGCCTTTAAGCTCGAGACTCACTCCTGTTGGTCGTTAATCTGGCAACCTGCGATGGCCTTTGTTTTGATCCAGGAATGCAATACCTAGTTCAAACACTGGGTGTAAAACTTACATACTGCAACTTTAAAGGTGACATCGGATGCCCATTTTACACAAGATATGATTCTTTACTAAAAAAAATGCTTGGTTCCACAAAATGTTAGGCCTCATTTTTCTGACTGGCTTCTTTGACTTACCTCAATTTTACATTTAGAAAGAATTAAATATCCCACCCCTGGGAACTCTGAATTTCTGAAGATTTGTATGTTTTTTTTTTCTCTCTCTCTGTTTACATCTATTGCAGTGTCTTTTTGTAGGTCATACCTGTCTTATGTCGTCATTTTACCTTGTTTCATGCTTTATTTTACATTTTGCATGATTATTGTTACACGATGGGTTTGTCTGTTCTTTGTTTTTCTATGTCTGCAAAAACTATAATAAAAAAATATTAAAAATTTCTCAATAATCGTGTAAATAAACCAGACAGGGTGTAAATAACCTCACCGCAATCTCTTATGGGCTTCTGCATGGCATGTTGGCATGTCGAAAAACTAAAATATTAGTAAAAATAAATAAATACATAAATTAAACAATATTGTGCATCGTTAGCTTTTTAAAGATGTTCTAAGAAACAAGCAGACATTTCTGTATAAACAATTTACAATAATCTATTTGTAATTCATTTCTGCACATATCCCGTCATACTGCAGAGAATAAAAAGATTTTGTTTTCAGACTCCTTCTATGCTTCCATGTAGTAGGCTATTTAATCATTTATTATATATCTACACAATCTAAACTCTAGTCAAGCCTTTTATTATGAACCAATATACTGAGCACCCAATATGAGAGCCACATATACGAGATCTGAAGTGTAAAATTCATTTTAAAAAGTCTGAGGTTTTGTCTGAGATGTCGTTTTCTATTGATAAAAACACTTCACATCCTGAGCTCAGATTGGCTGTCAGGCATCTGTATATTTAAGCCCTTTCAATATCACATACAAAATGAAGAGGGTTGTGGTCAACAGAGCTCACATCTCCTGCACACTCTATTACCCAGCATGCCCCACCAGCACAGCTCTGGATTGATGACTGCAGCAGTTTCTACTATCATCCAGTGTGGTGATGCCTGAGCTGTAATTGTACAGTATGTGAACTCAGTTCAAGCACAGCATGCAGCTTTGAATGCAAACTAAGTCCACATGTTGTTAGAATTTTGAGTTTTCTAAAAATATTTAATTGTACATTGGAACATTACAGTACATGATGATGATGATGATAAAGGTTACCTTCTGTTTTTTGTTTTTAAATTGCATATAGATGACAAACTTATCAAAAGGATCTCCATGAATTAGGTTAAAAAAGACTAAAAATGCAATATTATGCATGCTAGTCCAAAATCAAGAAAGATCATGTGCCTGTGTTTACAGTCCTGTTGCTATTCTTGTTTTGATTGTCCAGCAATCACACGTGACTATACTATATAGTGGTCCTCAGCGATCCTGCAGGTGGGCTGCGAGATTAACTTAAAATTAAAATAAACTTAAATATTATACTATAATTATTTAATTTCATTATTAAATATGTCATATTAAAATTATAGTAGTAATGGCATTTCCTATTTTCTGTGATTGATCAGACTAATTCAAACTTAACTGGGGCTACGTTCTCAGTTGTATAAAGCAGTTACAAATGTAAAGGTAACGCTGATTAGAGTAATAACCAGCTCACGCATGCCTCACGTCGCATGTCATGTTCTCTTTGTGTGAACACTTAAAAATATCTGCATAGTTGTCTAAATTAACATCTTGCGAGCATTTTATAACTGACGCGCGTCCATACAGGAAGATCTAGCGAGACTCAGTGGTGTTTCAGTAGTGAACAGCTGTTCACTGTTCCTGTCAGCAAACAGTAATGTCCAGCTACAAACCAAAGCACCTTCAGATCGATGTGTTTCAACAAATTTAGAGGATGTTTACTGTATTTTACATTTAGGGTTAGGGTAAGGTTATTTGTTTTAATGGATATAGATTAATAAATGAATAGAAGTCAGTCTAATTCAAAGCATCAGCAGTTTTTTTTTGCCATCCCTGTAGTCCTGTCACTAAAGAAAAGGCCCAAATACTCTGCAGTTGTAAAGAATAACTGAAATAAAGAATTCAGGAGCTTTGAACCTGTCTGTGCATTTTTTTAAATTTATTTTTTTATTATTAAAATATTATATATATATATATATATATATATATATATATATATATATATATATATATATATATATATATATATATATATATATATATATATATATATATATATATATATATATATATATGCACAATGTTTTGGATTCTTTTATAAAATTATACATTATAACGTACTTGCCTTGAATACTGTAAATAAAATCAACCATGCTGGATTAAACAATTCAGATGAGCAGAGTAACTCAATACAAATATATTTTGCAGAATAATTCTATTTTCAGTTAAAGAAGGTAACATTCATCAAGACGATTGAACATGCTTAAGAAACAATGAATTGAATCAGAAATGAATGACAGTATAAGATATGAATGAAATATTGTGTCACTACTTTGGAATGTTTTTTTTTTTGTTTGTTTGTTTGTTTGTTTGTTACACGTTACATGCCTTGTAGCAGCCTTTTTAATTGAATAATTTGCCATTTTTTTTCCTTTTTGAATATATATTTTTGCACTTTTTGCTGTTTGGCTGAGCACCCATTTAAAGTGATGTGTGTGCTTTTGTGTATTTTTACATTTTTAATAAAGCTAAAATATCGCACTTAGCTCAGATGTAAAGAATTAAAAGTGTCATTCCTATTGTCTATGCATTTAGATTTACAGAGATTTTAAATAGTATTGAGTAATTCAATTAGTTATTGAGTAATTAAGTAACATTTTAGACATTATTTTAAAAGGCAATGTAAACTCAATTTTAATCATGTAAATAGTAATTAGTAGGGCTGTGACGGTCACCGTGACAACCGCGTCACCGCAGTGGTCAGTTGCCACCGTGGTTGCCCATGCCACCGGCGGTAGTACGTGACGTCACGCCCTCTAAAACACAAATTTCCGTTATGTTGCCAAGTATTACATTTCTGTTAGAATATAACTTTAGGATATGCATATAATAAATAATACTGCTAATAATAATAACATTATGCAAAAGCAAATTGTCATGAAGAAACTAAAAAAAGCCCCCCGAGATGAAAAAGGCATGGAGGCAGAGGTTTTTATATTTATGTAGAAAGTAATCATTTTTGTAATATTTTAATCCTTTATTTGTAAAAATATTTGCGTATTGTTGTACATCCTGTGTGGTTTAAGCAATGTGTACAAGTTTAATGCAACTGCTCTGCAAAAATGCTCTGCGCTGGACTTTAGACCAGCTTTCAGCTGGTTAGTTCCTCAAAACAGGTTCCTTAAAATAGGAACACGCCAACAATGCGCCTTAACACACCTTTTTTATAGACTGGAACACCCATGAGTCCACAAAGTGGCTCAAATGGATTTGCTATTTAAATAATGTGGCAGAAAATGGGAAAATTAAGCTTGAGCTGGTCTGAAAATAGCAACACGTCGGGGCAAACGCGTGTCGTGCCTTATTGCGCCGGGTGTATGATATCGCCCTAAGTCACTGGTTACAGGTTTCCAGCTTTCTTCAAAATATTCTTTTTTTGTGTACAACAGAAGAAAAAAAATCAAACAGATTTGCAACAAGTAAAGAATGAGTAAACGATAACAGAAATTTCAGTTTTGGGTAAACTATGCATTTAATCCAGGGGTGTCAAACTCAGTTCCTGGAGGGCCGCAGACCTGCACAGTTTAGTTCCAACCCAACTCCAACACGCTTACCTGTAGGTTTCAAACAAGCCTGAAGGACTCAATTAGTTTAAGCAGATGTGTTTAATTAGAGTAGAAACTAAAATGTGCAGAGCTGTGGCCCTCCAGGAACTGAGTTTGACACCTGTGCTTTACAGTTTTTTCTGAATGCTTAAGCACATTTTTTGTAACTATTGGCTATTTTTGCAAAACTCTACACACAAATTAGAAAACCCTTCACCAAATCTGCAAAACATTGTAGTTCTCTTGCAAAAGCTGATAAACCTTGTTAAACTCTTCAAACCTTCGTAAAAATGGTATTTTTGTATCAAACATTTAACACAAGCCATCACAATAATAAGCACACAATGCTCCAACTACACACTGATGGAATAAATAAAAACTACATCTGGCTTTTGCTTTAAAAACAGCTCCTCAACTGATCTTTAAAAAGGAGTTTGCTGCCTGTAGAAGCTTTAAAAATAATGAAGAGTGAGAAGACTAAACAATTGTATGATTTGTTTCAATAATATGCCTTTATTTAACCCCTTACAGAGTTTCTCTTTGATGTCTGCACGTTACGTTGTTCTTTTTTTGTCAAGTTATTTTATATATATTTTTGTTGTTTGTTGGTTTATTTGTATGTTTGTTTTGTTTTTGTGTGTGTAATTTTATGGCTTTATATTTGATTCACTGTATGACATGTCTCAGTCAGTGTGTGCAACATTATGTTTGAATTTTTGTTTGGTCTAAATTGTTGTGTTTTTGAAAGGCAAATATAAAAAATTCTAAAGAAAATAAAGAAAAATGTCTGGCTTTTGCCTTCTCTGAGCACAAGCTAGGCTATGTCAGTTTGAGGTCATACCTTTCTCATAGTTCTGTAAACATACAGGGATGCAAACTTCAAGTACTGGTGTTATTTACACACATCACAACAAGCACAAGAGTTTTTCCAAATCAAAACACAAAATAGTAATTTCACTGAAAAAAATAAAAAATCAGACTACTGTCGTCTCTCTGGGTCCGGCTACAAAATTTCATCAACATCACATGCAATGTCCTCTAGTCCAAGGCACCGGGGAAAGTATCTGATTGCAAAGTGAACTAATGATCTAAATCAGTTTTCACATGTGACAGTGTGCCAGACAGAGGGCAGAATAGTGTAGATAACAGCCAGACATGTGTTTAGCTTTGCTAGGAGTGTGTTGATCATTTGGAAATTCAGTGTAAAGCAGTGAGTTGTGTTTAAAGTTCTGCAAAAAGAGTGCTGTGCAGTGGATTGTACCTACAATTTTGCAAAGTGTGTGTTACAAAATTGCAAACTTAGTGCAAAGCAGTGTTCGTGCTTTTAATTTTGCAAACTCAGTGAGTGGTTTTGCTATAAGAATTAATCATTTTATAAATTGTACTATAAGAATCTCAGTTAGGGTTTAAGCATTCAGAAAAAACTGTAATCCATTCAAAGAACTACTCCACATAAAGACAACACTTTACAGACAGCATATATAGTACTAAACTTAAACAGTCACTTAATTATAAAAAAGTGCATGTTAAAGTGTTCATATTAAACCATGAGGCTAATCTCTGAGTAAAATTAAATTAAATAAAAAATGTTATTTATTTGTCAATTAGTCTAGAATAGCAAACTGGTAAAATCTGATTTGTGTTTGTTTGTTAATTTTCACATTCAGGAGTAATAAATGCAGCGACTAGAGTGTGTGTGTGCGTAAGTGTGTGTTTTTAGAGACAGGCAGTCGGCCAAGACAGAAAATGCAAATGTTAAGTCATGAAATGCTGCAGTATAATGAGCAATAATAGTAGAGGATGAAGCGTGAGTGTGTGGTTTTACAAAAACACCCCTCATCTCTCATTAGCTTAACATGCTATATTGTAATATTGCAAAAACATGACACAAAGACGTGAGCACTAGAAATGTAATTTCAGAGTCTTGAGCTTACGAAACAGTCTGCCACACTATTAAGTCCATCATTGCACAAAAAAATAATACTTTTCTGATTATTCTCACACATTAGTTTTAATTTCACAATAACTGTGTTGTCAGACAGTAAAAACCAACTAGAGGTGCTTTGCATGCTGTCCACTTCCTACACACAAATACACACACACGCTCACACTCACTCATATACACACCATCAGGTCATTAACAGATGCCGACAGATGGATTTCAATGGCAGAGAAAGACAACAGGAAACACTGAAAACAATGTTATAATCCTGGATCAGCTCCTGCCAAGCTGTCCACACCAACGTAGCAAACACACAAAAAAAAAACTTATTCATAACTCAAGGTTAAAAGACACAGAGTCTGCAACTCAAAAAGTGAGAGCAGACTCCACATTCTCATTCATCACTGCAGCAATTGCTCTCAGAGAAAGCCTGCTTCTTTCTGACAGTGAAACGAGAGGAATATATAAGTCCAATAGCAATGGAGAGGGCAATTTCTGATCACAAAATGGGTGTGTATTGCTTGAAATCCATGAGTCACACCTAAATGTTAACTGGAAGTGCTATTAAAGTGATAGGTCACCATCATTTGCTCATCCTTTACTTGTTTCAAACCTTTATGAGATTCTTTCTTCTGCTGAATACAAAAAAAAAGATATTTTGAAGAAAACTGGAAACCTGTATCCATTGACTTTCATGGTATTTAAACCAAGAAAGAACCAAATCTCCTACCTAGATCTGCCTAGCCTTACTGCCTAATGATCACAGCCACATTAACACCCTCTGCCAATGCATTGGCAAAATGAACAGTTGGATGTTCCAAAACTTTCTTCAGTTAAACAAAGAGAAAACTGAAGTGATTGCGTTTGGGAACAGAACTGAGGTTCTCAAGGTGAAAGCGTACCTTGGCTCTAAGGGTCAAACAACAAAAAATAAGGTCAAGAATCTTGGTGTGTAGTCATGTCAAAGCAGTAAGTAAATCAGCATACTATCATCTCAAAAAAACATTGCAAGAATTAGATGCTTTGTTTCAAGCGAGGACTTGTTCATGCTTTTATCAGCAGCAGGGTGGATTACTGTAACGGCCTCCTCACTGGCCTTCCCAAAAAGACAGTCAGACAGTTCCCGCTTATCCAGAACGCTGCGGCCAGGATTCTGACCACAACCAAAAAATCTGAGCACATCACACCTGCCCTCAGGTCTTTACACTGGCTCCCAGTTACATTCAGAATAGATTTTAAATTATTACTACTTGTCTATAAATCACTAAATGGCATAGGACCTCAGAATTCCAAGAGTTCAGTCAAAGCAGGGTGAATCGGCCTTCAGCTACAATCAGTTTGCTGCTGGAAACAGTTTCCAGAAATGATCAGATGTGCTCCAACATTAGGTACATTCAAATCCAGACTGAAAACACATCTGTTTAGCTGTGCCTTTACTGAATGAGCACTGTGCTACGTCCCACAGATCACACTATTATCTCTTTTTTTCTTTTTCATTCTTTTATAACATTTTTAACACACTTTAATCTGTTTTTAATTATTTTTAATTCATTTAATCATTTTTTTCTTGCTTCTTTTATTATTATGTAAAAATGTAAATTACCTTTAAATTACCATTGTGTTCATGTGCTATTTAAATAAACTTGCCTTGCTTTGCCTATATGTTCTTCCTAGTTCTTCCTTCCCTATTTGATTCTTCATGGAAGTCAATGGTTACCAATTTTCAGCTTCTGAAATTATGAAATTCATAAAGGTTTGGAACCACTTGAAATTGGTGAGTAAATAGTGAGTAAATTTTCATTTTGGGGTGAACTATCCATTTAAATTCACCATTAAATAAAAATGCAATCTTCTTACTTGTTTATGTATATAGTAGTGGTGGGCCATTATCGGGGTTAACGTGCTGCGATAAAAAAAATATTGTCGTTAATCTATTCTCAAAGTTGGGTTGGGAGCTGGGTCTATTCTACGTAAGCTATGATGACTTTCACTCTGATATTTTAGCGCGGATGTACTGTATACCTGACCGGTGAACCGTCTGAAAAAAAAGTGCCCTTCTGAATCAAATCAGCAGGATGCCCTTCTGGATCTTTCACTTACTTCGAAGAGACTACTGACTACGCTTACATGGACATCTATAATCTAGTCATTTGCCTTAATAGACAATAATATAATTAAGGTATTTACGTGAAGTGCTTTCATGTAAGTGTTTCCTGTAATTTTGGGTCACTTTAACTGCAGTTCGGCAGTTTCACAGAATTATAGGATACTATGTTTGTGTAGACTATTTGATTTTTTTGCAGACTGTCTCACTTATATTGTGTGACGGAAGGACGCAGGCCGGGCGCGTGCCAGTTTCTTAAATCCAGCTGTAATTGCAGCGCGGGCGAGACAGCGTTTCAGTTATGAGTCCATTTAGCATGATTACACCTGTCCCAGCTTCTGTTACTTGTTCAAGTTAATCAATAACAAATACTGTTTGAGTTAATTTTTTTGTTCTATGACAAGCTTGGTTAGCCTACCTTTGATTAGACGGTCCTCTCGGTAGTGCCGAAATAAAAGACGGTCCTTGAAAAATTGGGACATCTGATCACCTTTATGGGGGACTAAAACAGGGCTATTCAATATTCTGATTGGGCCACAGTCACTCTAAATCCCAGTTTAGCACCGATGATGCTGTTTTTGAGCAGCAGCAAACCAAATGGAATGCTTCACATTATCAACGTGCGAAAGTATAATGCAAAGAGGGGTTTTTCCATGTATTGGCAAATTAATTCTTCAGCCAATCAAGGCCCCTCTTTTCCGTGGGCCTTGGGGCTTCAGCCCCACCTAGCCCTTATGTTAATGTGGCCCTGCCTACCGTGGCTTCTCCAACTGCAGCAAAATCCATTTTCCGTCATGATATTTGGCACCAGTCTATCAGGAAGTGATCATTTTGTTCTCATTAAATAGAAACTTTGTTTTATTTACAAATGTTTATGTGATATTCTAGTTTTGCACATACAGTGAGTTTAATTAGCATCTTTAGATGGAAACAAGTTACTGTAGGATGTTGTACACGTTATCTATTAACCACACAGATCATCACATATGAGATTTAGGTATGATAACCTGAGAAGACATACGGTAAATCCAAACCAGCATGCTGTGGCTGCAAAACCAACAGAGCATCTTTCAGTAAACACTATAGTGTTTGATTATGGTGTTTGACTGGATAAACAGAGCAGAAATGAGAAATAGCAGTAGTCACAAACTTGTAAAGAGCATTGGACTATGCTTACTATTCTTTGTTTTTTGAGTTAATAAAAGCTATGATGATAAACATCATAATGTAAATGTACGCATGCCAATGCAGAAGCTAGTTTCAGCTGAATCATTTGAGTTTAGAAGTAAACTTGTGAAATAAATGCAACGTCTAATATTAGCTGTTCAAATTTCAAATCATCCAGATAAATAATTCCAATCTCAGTCATGTATCGTTGGAAGAAAGCGTGATATTCTGCTGCACAAGAATTACTCAGGATTCCTCCCAAGGGAGCACACATGACTGACTGCATGACTCACACAACAGAAGACAGGTCTCGAGGGCTCGAGGTCTTTGCTCATTATTTTAGCGTGTGTGTGTTTTTAGGTGAGTCAAAAGGAGAAGGAGGCAGAGGGAGTATGAGCAGACCTGCTGCACCATCCATCAGCCCCTAATGAGGCCATTACTTCTGTAGCCTGTCTCTCTGCCATTCAAAAGCACTAATGCCCATCCTCTCACATGACAGCAGCGCAGGTCTGGAGTAATAATGGGTAGGGGTGTAAGAGTCACTGTTTGCTGAGCTCAAGGCTCTGCTGGTGTCTGCTGAGATACACATGAGTCAAGGTGACCATTGCTGAATGATGTTTGTTCACTCTCAGATTCAAGCTGGGGCCCTAGATGTTCAAGTAAGATTTAAAGACACACAATAGGACTTTTTTATAAGATAAATTTAAATAATTCAAATAAAATAATTAAAGTGTGCCCAGAATGTGCCTTTGAAGCTTTTGCTGTAATTACCCCACAAATCATTTATTATAGCTTGACTTATTTGAAATGAATTAATTCTTAATATTTAAATATTTAGTGAAAATGCACTTCATCTTGCCAACTTCTCAGTTAAAGGTGTTGATTATTCATTCATTCATTCATTTTCTTGTCGGCTTTGTCCCTTGCGGGGTCGCCACAGCGGAATGAACCGCCAACTTATCCAGCACGATTTTACGCAGCGGATGCCCTTCCAGCCGCAACCCATCTCTGGGAACTTCCACACACACACATTCACACTCATACACTATGGACAATTTAGCTTACCCAATTCACCTGTACTGCATGTCTTTGGAATGTGGGGGAAACCGGAGCACCCGGAGGAAACCCACGCGAACCCAGGGAGAACATGCAAACTCCACACAGAAACGCCAACTGACCCAGCCCAGCCGAGGTTCGAACCTGCGACTCAGCGACGTTCTTGCTGTGAGGCAACAGCACTACCTACTGCGCCACTGGGTTGCCCTGGTGTTGATTATTTTACTCCAAAACAAAATGTCTAAAATGTTGAATTTAAAGCTGAATTAGACATAGACAGTAGACATTAGGTTGAAAAGACTTACGGTAAGTACTCTAAGGGGAAAACAGGGTTTAATCCTTTCACACATAAGTACTAAATACTAATAAACAATACTTACCTAAATGATATTTATTTACACAGTCCAGAGATTATCAGGAGGTGATTATCATCATTATGTTTGAGATTGCACCAGATGAGACACTATAATTGCTGACACAGAAGTACAGTTTAGGCAGCCTTTAATGGCGAGCGCACACAATACAAAGGCACCACAGAATACAGGCTCAAGACCCCGCTGGGAACCCCTTTGATGTCAGAAACCACGTTATGACCACAGTCACACTACATATACTGACGTTGAAAAACAAAACACCTACGACTAATTTGCAAAAGTAGTGTATTTACAGTATTTGCAATGCAAACAAATTAATAAAACATGCATTTTCTCACAGTGCAAACAATTTACTGCATTTTCTCACAACAATTTCAAAAACATCGGAAAACAATGGAAATGATTCAAGAGGACCCAAAAATGTGATGAACGTCAATATGCTGTGACCAGGGCTGCGTCCAAAACCGCATACTTCCATACTATATAGTTTGCTAAAATCAGTATGCGAGTGGAGTAGTATCTCCGAATTCATAGAATTCGAAAATCACTAGGGGAGAGCGGGGCACAAAGTAACACTTTTTGGTTTTGGTTAAATAATGAACAAAGTAATAGGGTTAGACAAACCATATTTTTTTTTTACCAACAACACACAAGACTCTCCTACAAATGAGCACTGGAATTATGATTGCCGGACCTGTGGTTTCTGTGCAGTATTGCCAAAAGTGCCAGGAGTAAAAATGTTACTATTTACCCCACCTGCAGGGCAAGTTGTAACACACAGGGGGTTAGTTGTAACACGTGCTTATAAAGGCAGATTTTACACAGTTAATTTAAATTCAGTTTACTTTTAATAGTAGCTATATTTCCTCAGTAATTGGCTCATTTCTTTTTTATTCTACATAGCACAGTATGTTTATTTATTTATTTTTTTGTTTATTGGATAAACACATTTGAATCTATTTGCATTATTATCCATTTATCCATTATTATACAATGCATTTATTTGCATTATTAGCAAAAAAAAAAAAATTCTATTAAAACAATATTTTCTATTAAAAAACATTTTTATTTAAAAAGTTCTCAACATTACACTCAAAATTCAAAAAAATATTTTGTATGTTTAATTGGTGTCCAACAGTGTGTGGTTTAATTGTAACACCCTGATACAACTAACCCCACTGTGTCATGTTTTACTCAAAACTGGCTAGCAGTCACTGTGTGTTTTATACATCTTTCAAAATGGTTTCATTTTTTAGCCTAGAAGACCGTGATCACAACAATATAAGATTTTACTTACATACTTTCACCGATTTTTTTCAAAATAAAAAATATAGACTGTAATAAAAAATACTTTTATGCTGCAAAAATGGTTTCTCCTGTGTATCTCATCCAGATTTTGGTGACAATTTTCAATAATTGGCAGGAAGACGTCTGCCGACACTGTGGTGAAAACCTCGGAAGCATGCCATGTTTAACCCTGAGCAAATACCTTAAAACTCCGTGTTACATTTAACCCCGCGGTACTTTGTGCCCCGCGCTCCCCTATGCAAGAAGTACCTAAATTACCTACTTCTTCCTGCGAGATTTTGAAGCGCGCATCCCAATGCACGCTGTGATATCCCATGAAGCCCCGCAAGAGAATTCATGAATGGGAGTGAAGCAACGCAACTGACATGGGAAGGTCAGATGACCATGACAAAATGGCAGATGCAGTACATCCGAATTCCATTCATAATTCTCACATTCATACTGTATAGAACGTACTTTTCTAATGGTAGAGTAGTACGTTTCAATTTAAATGCAGTATGTACTGAGTAGTAGGCTGTTTCGGACGCAGCCCAGGGTTGAAGTTGTGCCGGAACAAGCTGGATGCGGATACAGCACCTCTGAAATCTGATCGGCCATCTGATTTAACAGATCCTCCTCCTCACACGCACCACCGCTCATCACTTTCTTCCGCGACTACCCAACCCTGTTCGTCTGTGACACCCCCACCCATAACCCCCCAACCACCAACCCCTCCACTTTCACTTTCGTCTGTGACAACTCTACATCCTCTTGTAAAATGCTGCATCCGTTACCCCGATCTGTTCCAGGACCTCGCAATTTACAAATTAAGCACTGCTCAGTGAAGTTGTAGATGATCTTTGAAAGGTGAGTTTTTTGTTTGTTTATTTTAACATCTTGATTCCTTTGTCTTTTGTATTTTATTAGCCTAAACAACCATAACCTAAATAGCTGGGTCCGTCACGTTTTTGGGTGCCCTTGAAACAGTTTCGTTGTGTTCCATTCTTCTTGCAAGTGTTGTGAGAAAATACAGCTCTCTCAGCCACTGTAGTTTTTCAAGTAATGGTGGATATTTAATAAATGGTTTGATTGACATGTGCGGTCCTAGTGTCCACAATGAGCCAATGTGTCACATCAAGATTTTGTCTTTTTTGTTTATTATGTAAAACTCAATAGCATATGCAATATGTTCAGCAGCACCAATAAGTGGTGGAATTCTGTCATATATGTCACAGGCCTTAATCGAATTTCATTAACCTTGTCTAATATGTCGATGGTTTCCGTGTTGTTCAAAATCCACCAATTCCTACATAGAAGTCAGTGACAACTTGGACAAAAACACTGCATGCCAAGTTTTGATTCAGTTGGACCAGCGGTCCCTCAGTTAAAGCTGCTTTATAGTTTATTTTTTTACATTGTACAACAACACAATGTTGTCAAACTGCGCTACTTGTTCATGAATATGCATTCATTTTCAAGCTCATGCATATGCATTCATATCTTTCAACTTGATTTGATGACAATATATTGTTCCGTTCAAGAGTTATGGAGATTTTTGGAAACGTGACCTTTGTCAGTTAAGGGTAATTAAAGAACTGGTTTGAAAAAAAAAAAAAATAACTTTTTTACAGTGAATGTTTGAGGTCAAAATGTGACAATGCAAAATTTGCATGACAGAATCTCAAAAACCTGAAAAAACAAATATATATAAATACAATCAAGAACATATAGAGCAACAGGTCAGATAAATGGAGCACATACCTCCCCTGTCCCTGATGGCCAGATTATTGCCCTTCTTCAACACAATGTCCAGCTGATACATCCCTGGCTTTGGCAACGGAGGAAGTTCTTCATTACTTGGCTCCACAATATTGATGCCCTACAGGAACAGAGGAAAACAATCAGGTGGTCAGACAGGGCTACGAGCATGAGATACAATATCAAGCTCATTCTGGCAAACCACTTCAGTGTGTATTATTAGGAAAACCCAGGATATTACATTTTGCTACATCGACACTCTTAAACAAGGTTCTTTGTTGACATCAATGGCTCGTAAAAAACATTTAACATCCATTGATTTTTTTTGTATTCCTCTTCATGGAGGAAAAGAGTCTTCAGATCATTTAAATACTCTTAAATAATCATTTTAAGAACTGATTATGATTCTTCTAAGATAGGAGTCTGCAAGTTCAGAGACCAAGGGGACCACATTAGAACCACATAAAATGCAAAGTGCCACAAATTACAGTATGACTTCCATAATAACACTTCATTTAAGATACTTTAAGCAGTTTTAGTTACTTTAAAATGATCAAGTATTGGCTATAAAAATTAATTACTCCATATATAATATTACTACTAATATTAATACTGAATGTGATAATAAAAATGTGGAGCAAAAAAGTGGATTAGCACCTTAAAACGCATTTATATTCAAACAAAGTATTAAACGCTGAGCAAATACACTATGTGAAACCTTTAAATACATGTTAATATTATATTTTATTTCTTAATAATTCAGTCAGCCTATAATATTACACACATTGATACATTTTATGTTTTAGTTTTGGTGCATTTGTGTACTTAAGGTCACTATACAAAGATGCTGTACTTCTACTATTATTACTATGGTATGGTACAGTAAATTTTAGTCAGTCGTTCTAACTGCTAAATGCAACTTAGCAAAAAAATTCTGCACATCATCAAATACAAACAAACAAACAAACAAATTACACAACGTTAGAGGTTTAGATGTTGAGCGTTAGAGCGAATTTTGCTTTACAATTTACAGTATATTTTTGGTTTTTCATGCTGCTTAAATTAATCCTGCAGGCTGCCTGTTAAGTCAATGCATTTGGATTCTTTCTCAAACGATTATGAATTGATTCTCAAAAGTTCAGCATCAAATCTGTAATTAAATTGAAGCACGACAATACGACCCATGTGAAGGAATGAGTCAGAAAAACAGAAGTCCTGCAATAAGCCCTAATAGGCACACATATGTTTGCTGCCAAATTCACTTCAAATGGACAGATGGATACATTTAAAAATTATACACAAGCTGTGGTGTTGTGCATTGTGCCTCCATCACTGTAGATGGTGGTATGCACTTATAAGCTGGTTCACATACCCACCAATAAAGGAGCATAAAAAGAAGTCACTGCGCATGCTTATACTGTAACATACTGAACTTTTGAAATTGTGATGGTATATATACACATACATACATATATATATATATATATATATATATATATATATATATATATATATATATATATATATATATATATATATATATATATATATATATATATATATATATATATATATGCAAACAAGCTAATGGGGCATTAACACTGGTACGTGAGCTTGAACAAGACTGATGTAGTGATTGAATGAAGAAGATGCAGGTTTGTAGCTGGACAGAAGCTCTCCTAGACAGCGGTTATGGTTTCTTTAAATGGGGTGCTAGAGCAAGTAAGCTCGGCATAATTAGTGAGGATGTGAGGATGCAGTGTCTTAAATGGACTGATATTGCAAAAGTGTTGTCAACTGACTGTAGCTGTTTCAAATATTTTCTAGGAGTGGAACAATCATTGATGCTCAGAACATATTTTTTGTAATTGTTATTTCATTAAATATAAATATATGTTTTCTCCTGTGTTACTATTTTAGAGCTTTATAAAAAGTTATTTTTTACAAATGCTCTTGTTATAATTTTATGTGTATTTGTGTTCATGTATAAATGTTACTTTTTTGTTTCATGCCATGGTTCAAAGAGCCCCTATTATGGGTTTTTGAAAATGACCTTCCATGCAGTGTGTAACAGCTTTAAGTGAATCAAAACATCCAGCTGAGGTTTAAATCTAAAAGTGCACCTTTTTTTGAACTATTGATTCTTTAGCGAAATATTTGACTCAGAGTCGAATAAATGAATCGAGTTGGGTTCGGATCTTTTGTTTGATGGCATCAACGTCGATATGGTACATCACCAAATATGTACTTCCAGTTCTGTTAAAATGTGCACGCGCTTTCCCTCCAGACACTAGCGGAGATGCGGGGGATTGATCATGATGCAAAGATGGCGATCACTGACAGATGGAGATTTGGCTGCGGGCAGAGCTGTAGCAAACTGAACTGGAGCTCTAGGCAAAAGATGATCATGCCGCCCTCAAACTGAAAGCGAAAACGAGAGATGAGAGACGGGGGTGTGACTGCACATACGACAGCGAGGAGCGGGGCGGTGGGGGGATTGTCGCGGACGCCGCCATCTCTATTCTGTCGCCTTAGGCAGCCGCCTGGGTCGCCTCTATGGACACGCCGGCCCTGGTTGCGGGGAATAAAGGGTTAAAGTTCAGTTTCACAACAATACCACAATATAGCCAACTGTGTGCTGTGTTTATTCCTGTCATTTTCTGATGATTGATACAATAACCTGCACTGCAGTGCAGGATTCGCCGGCCGTTTGCTATTGAAGGAGCAGCAGAGACTATGGGACTTTGTCAGACTTTGACCGGGACATTGTCAGTAACTGTTACAGTTCATATGGACCAGTTTCTTCTTCCTCCAGATCATAACACGTAAGTGTCAGATCGGGGTAATGGATCCGGCATGTTAACCGAGGATGGAGAGGTGTCGCGGACGAAAGTGAGCGGCACGGGGGTATCGCGGACAAAAGTGAAGAGGGTTGGGGAGTTGCGGAAGAAAGTGAAAATGAACAGCGGACAAGGGAGGAGGGCGGTTGAGGAGGGAGATTGGTAAAATGAGATGCCGGATCAGATTTCAGAGGTTCCGGATCCAGCGTGTTCCGGCACAAATTAAGCCCTGGCTATGGCCACTATTAGCTGTTCCTCACACGCATGGCGCAGTTAATTTTCAAATTAGTAAACTTTTGCCACTGTGTGGATTAATACTGAATTTGTGTCTTTGTTATTACTTGGGGTTAGGTTTAAGAGTAGAGCAATATGCTGGTCTTATTGTTGTTATTTTATTGCATTCCTGCATTGGGCTCTCATCTACCTTCTGGCTGCTATTTCATAGTCGTGGTGGGCTTTTCTCTCTGTTTCGTGCTGAACGCATTCGACCAATCGAAACAGACTGGGTCATCAGATGAATCGGCGCAGATTAGCTTCGTGCTAAGGAGGGGTTTAGGAACAAATGAATCGCTGAATGAATCATATGGGAGTCGTTGGGATAATTAGGTAAAAATAAATGCATATTATTAGACAATGAAAGTGTTTTTTGACCTTGCATGCATATCAGCCTGTTGTTGGAGACCCCTAAAACCAAAATATGACCTTTTATAATGCAAAATAGGAGCTCTTAACTTAACTTAACTGCCAAAAAGATCATTTGAGACATATTGTGAGGATGTGAGGCAATATAGCTTTGTTGGTAATTTGGTTAAACCACAGCGAGCTGGCTGCAAGTTATTTTAAGTATGAATTATTTTGTTACAGCTAAAAAAATATCACAAATGTTTGCTTAATGTTATAAATGCATGTTCATTTGTGTTACTGTTATTTTTTAGTTTGTTTGTCAAGCCAATGTTCAAAAGGGTAGTTATAACGAATTAATTTTTAGAAATTTAGACCAAAATGGCAAATGTCTGATCATCCATGTTAATGTTTATTTTTCTGGTTGTCAGACCAAGGTTTGTTCGTAAGCCAAGGTTTTTTTGGCTAAATGTTTTACACATTGTTACTTTAATGGATACCTCAAATTGAAGAATACAGTTTGAAATGTATGTTAAGGTTATTGAAAAAATAAAAATGTTAAATTGTTTGCATGTTTTACCCCGAACTTCAATGCTGCCAACTAAGGCAAGTCTAATTGAAGCAACAAAATAGATTTTAATAACCATACATGGACAAGTCCGAAACTTGTTAATGTAACAAGGATGAATCTTGTTGAGTTGAAGTGCTTTATGGACCTATAAATAAATTCAATCAGATAAACGCAAACATTTTAATTCAATTAGCTGCAACGAAGTTACACAGACCAATTAAAACCATGTTGAATTTACACATTTATATTGTGTTCATATAACACATTCAAAGCAGTTCAAGTTTACTTGATTTGTTTAGATGCACAATGGGCGCTACGATTAAATCAAATTGATTCAACAAATGATTTTTATGAGTGTAGAAACTCCAATGCTGGTTAAAGTGTAAAGATTTAAATGTATATCACCAGAAATGGGGGAAAATGTAGGTAAATCAGATCGTGACTCCCAGAATCAGATCAGATCACAGAGTCCCTAAAGACTCCCACCCTTATTGAGTTTCCATGTTCAATCTAAGGCATTTCTGCAAACACCCTTTATTTTGAAGAGTGAACATGCAGCTCAACTGAATAGATATAGCTCTGCTTCAAGGCTTCTTTGAACTGTAAGATACAGTACAACAGCAAATAGAAGGAAGTTTGCATTTCACTTTTGCCCCTTATGGTTACATAATCATCCTTTGCCTCTACACCAGCACGAATCCAGACCTCACAACCTTGAAGATGTACAAAAGAGCCGACGTTTTCTGAGAGACTTCAGGCTGCGACTCTGAAGGTCTGCTAATGTTAATGCTTCGCTAATGTTGTCATAAGCAGAATATTTAACAGTAACCCTGCCTCCAAGCAGGTCATCAGCCCTCGACAACTTTTCAAAGAGCAACATTAAAACCTTATTATACCACAACAGAAGATGGAATGCTAATTTCTGGATGACTGGAGGGCTAACCATTAGTGGCCCTACACTCATGAAAGCTAGTTTGTTTTCAACCAGAGCTTTCTGTTTCTATGCCTAATAGTGTACCGTATTTAGCACTGAGAAAGTCTTCTATACTATGGTATTATACATATCCTGCAGTGCAGCTTTAAAATACAACTACTTGCTGTCATCAGTAATAGAAAATATGCAGTGTAGTGTTTTTGTGGTGAATGCTAATAGTGTTTATGGGGCTTAGGGAGACATTAGCTCAGAATAGTAAATGGCTTCAGTGCTTTGTATCCTCATAGGACTTTGGGGACCATTTGTGGTGACTTAGCAGTAATTCTTAAAGCAACTTGACCCACAAACACTTGTGATTTATACACCAACACACACACACACACACATACAGACACAATATGAAACTGCATAAAGCAAGCTGTCGATTTTGTTATTTACCCAGGCTCATTCTGATTATGTACCCCTATATACATTTCTGAAGAGTGCCAAATACTTCACAGGAGGTACATATTTTTGCAGTTTTTGTTTTCGCAAATCCACCAGAGGCCTCTGTGTAAGCTTTGTCAGAACTAAAATTTCTCTCAGGAGTGCTATTTGTGCCTGCTGTTCTCGCGTAAATCCACTAGAGGCTGCTTTCGACTGACTGACTTACTGACTGACCAACCAACCGATCCTCCCACCCTCCCCTTTCTTAAACGCAACCAATTGTGTTTTAAAAAAAACACAGATTAACCGGCCCACTCACTTTTCTAAACCAACTGAAAGTTTTAAAAACAAATCCAGAA
Source organism: Danio kyathit (assembly GCA_903798195.1). Classification (NCBI taxonomy): domain Eukaryota; kingdom Metazoa; phylum Chordata; class Actinopteri; order Cypriniformes; family Danionidae; genus Danio; species Danio kyathit. The sequence continues at coordinate 63,767,551 of LR812523.1, read as the reverse complement.
AAAGAAAAGCCCTTGACTGAGTTTTACCACATTTTCAGATTTTTACCACATTCTCACCCTGTTATTTACTTGTTTATTTTTTATTTTTTGGATTCTGTTTTTGTTTTACCTGCTTTCTGGAACTATTCTTGGACTCAAACCTCGTCGTCGTGGTCAACTCTGCTCTGCGTCTCAAGTATGCCAACGTACGCTACGAGCTACCGGACAAAATGGCTACATAATTTGCGATCTCCAGAAATTTATATAGGGCTACATTTTCAGAATGAGCCTGTGTTAAATTTAACATAAACATGACTTAGCGTCTTTGGATTTAACTTAACATAACTAGACATAATATAACGTAATGAGACTTAACATAATGTAATGTGACCTAATGCTGCTTAAGTTAATGCAACGTAACGTGACTTATTGTGTCATTGTGTTAACACTTGCCCTTTATACACCAACACACACATACACAGAATATGGAACTGCATAAAACAAGCTGCTGATTTTATGTTATATTATAAAGTGAAACTAACTCAACATAACGTAATGTAATTTTACATAATATGACTTAATGAAACATAACATAACATGGCTTCACATGACGTGACTTAATTTGAAACTGCATAAAACTGCTGGTTAGTGGCTCATTTTACATAGAATAAAATAAAATAAAATAAAATAAAATAAAATAAAATAAAATAAAATTAAATTAAATTAAATTAAATTAAATTAAATTAAATTAAATTAAATTAAATTAAATAGTTTTAGGCTTTATTTGGGGTAAAGCCCATCACAGTTTATAAAAAATGCAGTCCGAATGTTTTGTAATAATAATTTGTAAAAATAAGATGTACAGTTGAAGTCAGAACTATTAGCTCCCCTGAATTATTAGCCCTCCTGGTTATTTTTCCCCAATTTCTGTTTATTTTCAGTCTGTATATATTTCTGTCTATTTTTCAAGACACTTCTATTGTCTATTGTCACACATTTCACCTTATCTCGATCTGTGACATTGTGTCGAGCCACATTTGTTACTGTACGTAATTAGAAAACGAACAGATTTAATAGTCCAGCTGTTTGCAAACATACCATCAGGGTACACAAGGGTAATCAAACGAGGAGGAATGAATACATTCAGCTCAAATCACTGCTGAAACAAACACATTTATCTACTCACTGCCAAGAAAAATGTATTTTCTTATTTATTTCTTTTGATTAATAGGAATTGATCCTGAAAATAAAAAACAGCACCCTGACACTGTTGCTCTACAAACACTCTTTATTATTTAGTCCTAAAAAAGTGACAAGAGGTTTTCGAGGTAATTGTGCCCGTAGGACCTTGTTACTGTTGTGTTTGAGAATTCATTTCCATTTGGTTTTGCTCATTATGAGAGATTTCTGGTGTCTCACTGGCTTCATGAGCATTAGTGATATGATGAACATTCCACCATTAAAAGTTGCACCTCAGGAAGTTACAATCAAATTTTCTGAGTCATTTTTTATTATTAAGCATTAGACAAAGTTTTCAAGGAGAATATGACTGGATGATGCAACAAATAGGCAATTTAGTATTTCCTGCAAACGGATATGACTGAATTTGTTCCAGAAAATTGAGTTTCAAATTTCTGAAATAAAAATCATACCAATTTACTGCATAATAACATTTTAATAAGTAATGTTTGGAAACATTTTGGCGGCACGGTGGTTAGAATTGTCGCCTCACAGCAAGAAGGTCACTGGTTCGAGTCTTGGCTGGGCCAGTTGGCATTTCTGTATGGAGTTTGCATGTTCTCCCCATGTTCCCTCTGGGTGCTCTGGTTTCCCCCACAGTCCAAAGACATGCGCTATAGGTGAATTTAATTATCTAAATTGGCTGTATTGTATGAGTGCATGTGCGAATGTAAGATTGTATGGTTGTTGCGGCTGGAAGGGCATCCCTGTGTAAAACATATGCTTTAAACAATAGTTGCCGTTTCATTCAGCTGATAAATAAGGCACTAAGCCGAAGTACACAGTATTCTGAAATGTACACAATATAGTATAGTAGAATAGTACAATATAGAGTAGTACTTTTTTTTAATAGTTAACATGATTAAAATGAGTTAACATTAAAAACATGAGTTAACATTTGTTTAGAAAATGCAAGCTACATTTTTACTGTGTAGTATTTTCAAAACTAAAAAGGAAACGTTATAGTTAGTTATTAGTTCATATTTTCTATTAATTTATTTAAAGTTTTAGTACAGGTAAGTATGTGCAGTGTTTTTTGCAGTTTTTATAACCTTTTGTTTTTGCACTAATATACAGTAGTTACTACAATTAAAACCCTGAAACTAGAGTAATTTCAAATTGCATTAGGTTAAACTTATCATACTTAAAACATCAAGTTCAATCCCCATACAACTTCAAACTTAAGTTGAAACATGTTAACATATTATTGTTATGGTCGGTGGTTTGATTTGTGTTTTTCTTTTTGATTAACATTCCCTTGTTTTTCTTGGCTCTCATTCTCACATGCGCACTCATTCTAGTTCTTCCATAGGTGGACACACCTGCTTGTCGTTGGGGACTAATTGGGAGAATTTAAAAAGATGCCAACAAGGAGGAAAAGAGAGACACAACTTTAGTGAACCAGCCAGCATTAGTTTGTTGTTCTTTGTTTTGTATATACTGTATATTATAGGTGGGCATAGCTTCATTTTTTTAATCTAGATTAATCTAGATTAATCTCGAAATTAATCTAGATTAATCTAGATTAAAATGGCTCATTTGAATTCTGCCAAAGGCATTCAGAATATGTGTGCTTCCAAAATAATAAGTCTTTGAGAACGGGTTTCTCAAGCCAGGTGGTGCATTAGACCAGGGGCTCATCTCCTGTTTCCAAAATGCATCAAAACTGCTTGAGAAACTGTTCTACTATGATAATTGGTGATGAAAATAAATGATGTTCAATAAGATGTACTTGTGTTTACTAACTGTTTATTCAGTTAAACATGAATTTTGAACTGTAGGCCTACACATACACTTTCATTCACCCACATACACTACGGACAATTTAGCTTACCCAATTCACCTATAGAGCATGTCTTTGGACTTGTGGGGGAAACCGGAGCACACAGAGGAAACCCACACCAACACGGGGAGAACATGCAAACTCCACACAGAAATGCCAACTGACCAAATCATGCTACCCACTGCGCCACCATGATGCCATTATCCAGGAACCATTTATTTCCAATTTAAAATAATTTGTGCTTTTTATGTAGTATTATGGACCTTTAAAGACATGTCAGGAAATAAAATTTACCTTTTGAAAAGATACTGCCATCAATCTGCCATATTGGTGTCACAGAATGTAAACAATGCTATTGAACTGAACAAAACACACATATTTAGCTGAATTCTCCAGCTGAAAACGATCAATTATTGTCATGCTTTGGGCTGCACTTATTAATCAGACCGAAAATCAAAGGTCAATTAAATGTAAAACATTTAGAGTACTATAGACTGCCACAAGTTATCACAAATCAAACTGCCATAGCCTGGGGAACAGAAGCTTTTTGGGCCAAACTGAACCAGGATTTCCAAAGCAAGATTCTGGACCGCATTCATGTTTGTTGTTATTATTTCCTGTCAGTGAAATATTACGCTAATATTGCCATTAAGACTGCTAATAAGTACAGGGTAAAGAATACCACAACTTTGAAAATCCAGCTGGGGTGCCGGAAAAAACTTAAAATAACGGCCGTTAAATTACAGACATTTACCATAAAATAATGGACATTGAATTACAGAAATGTCCTTAAATCTAAATTTCCGGTAAATTTCTGTAATTTACCTTCTGTTATTTTATGGAAAATGTCTGTAATTTAACAGCTGTTATTTTACTTTTTTTCCGGCACCCCAGCTGTCGAAAAAAAAATATTAACGAATTTTTTTAACAGTGTATCCAAAACTGTTATGCTCAAGATGCTACAGAGAGTGTGGAACGAGTTCAAGTATCGGGTTGATGTCACTTGAGTGTCTGGAGGGGGTCATGTTGAACATCTATGAACTTGTTTAAGGACTCTTCACATTGATTAATTACCCAAGGTTCCATCCATACCTGCCAACACTCCCGTTTTTCAGACCCATCTCCCGTATTGTTCTGTCTCCCGGAATTCAAACTCCCCCCGGTCCTCATTTTGGTACAGTCCGGCGTAAAACCAGGTTCATGTGCGTGCGCAACCTCCCCGCTCTACAGTTTGCGCGCCCACATCTATCTCCCCCCTCCCGCTCTTCAGTTCGCCCCCCACCTCCCCAGGCTGAATTGCAGTCTACCCTATCCCCCCCCGCGGGCTCCCGAAATTCATGAACCAAATGTTGGGAGGTAAGGTTCCGTCATGCTTATTTGAATAAATACAGATTTTCAAAGTTCTTTTTGAATCACCATGTATACCTACTAAATTCAGTTTATTTCACCCCTTCCTGCTAACTGAATCCTTTTCTATATAATTTAGCAGCTTCCACACATTTTTTCCGCATGGTTTAGTATTCAGTAGTACAATAACCATGCAATGTTGTTTACATCCATGGACATACAGCCAAATCCGGATCCAAATACAAATCCGCTATAACTCAAATTCAACTGAAACAATACCTACAAAATATTTTTTTATTCAGTTAAAAAGATCTATAGTAATCTATAGTAAGCACAACAATGTCTAATAAAGCTACAATGCCTTGCATAATCACCGTATACCATTAGTATTATTATTGTGTTAAGCTATTGTTGCCATTTATAAAGTGATTTCTCTAGAGCCTGATGTTTGTTACATGCACAAAACTCACAGAAATTAAGCTACAAAAACATTTACTAAATACGACACTCCATAAAGATAATCAAACGCTCCTTCTCTTACCTTTCATGTATGTCTCTCCAGGGTCAAAAACATTTAGCTGAACTGATGAGAGCTTTGCATAATAAGCGTCTGTCATGAATAAGAGATGATGGTGATAAAGTTTCAGCCCCTGGAGTATTACATACAGTAAAGAGATTATAATGTGGATATTCCACTCCACAGGTATACAGTGTGGACATCCTTTCACTGGACAGACGGCAGGGTGACGGATGGATGAGAAGTGACACTATGGGAGATTGGAAGGTCTGAGAATTGTTTTTTCAGAATTGCAGCTGTATGTATAACTGTATCTGTGGAAAGTGATGTAGGTAATTATTCATTCATTCATTTTCCGTCACTTCATTAATCAGGGGTCGCCACAATGGAATCAACCACCAACTTATAGAGCACATGTTTACACAGCGGATGCCCTTCCAGACGCAACCCAGCATCGGGAAATACCCATACACTCTCTCATTCACACTCATACACTACGGCGAGTTTAGTTGATTCAATTTACCTATAACACATGTCTTTGGACTGTGGGGGAAACCAGAGCACACGGAGGAAACCCATGCCAACACGAGGAGAACATGCAAACTCCACACAGAAATGCCAACTGAACCAGCCAGGACTCGAACCAGCGACCTTCTTGCTGTGAGGAGACAGTGCTAACCACTGAGCCACCATGTCGCCCTGATGTAGATAATTAATACATTTAAATTCTCTGCTCAATATTTATTTTGGTGTAGCCTACTGTACTACGTGGCACAAAAAAGTACTATGAGAAGCATTTATGAGAATTATGTATGAGTATGAATAATGAGAAAATATGAGGAGCATTTATTTTTTATTTTGTCAGGGAATGAAAGAAATGCAGTACATATGTGATGGCCGAACAATTTGAATATCTGACAGATTGAAAAAATAAAACCTTGGATTGGTAAAGTGACCTCAATTTTACAGTAATATTTCACAATTTCACTTGTATGTTGATCTGGGTTTCGACTTTGATAAGATCTTTGCCAGATGCTCCACTCCAGGGAAAATGGTCTTCACATCAACTCATGATTGGACAAGGGTCTTTGTGAAGCTTTTATTGTCTTGAATTTATGATCGTTTGTTGTAATTCGAGTTTTTAAGGGAGAGGTGCAGAAGTGTCTGTGGGATGCTGTAGCCAGGATACCCCGTTGCAGTGTGTAAGTCTCTGAGCTCTGCATCAAGACTTATATGCTGCAATTTAGTTCTACACAGTCAGGTATTAATCTCTCTAACTCTTAAATGTATATTTGGGTAATTGATGTTGGACATTTCTGATATGGCTTATTTTAGTTGGATTATGTGAATTGGCATGGGACATCTTTGTCTGACAAATAAAAAATTTTGATATATTTCAATTAATAATTTGATATGTTTTATGTTCTACTGAACTCATTTAAATCTAGTAGATTGTATAGGCTGATGTTTCTGCAGCCTACGACCAGGATTGCTCATGCATTCAGGCGCAATGGATTTAGCATAGGCACAGCATATGAGACCGGTTGATTTCTGACAACCACTGACTTGGTATATTATAGTGGCTAAATCAAAATTGATTTATGCATGAGCAAGCATGAGGCGGCCTAATATTACCTAAAGGAAATTAGTTTACAGATATATCCTCTATCTAATGCTGTGTTTACACCAGACGCTATTCGCGCTTAAATAGACGTGTGAACATTTTGAGTTTACTTGCTTCATTTGCACGTCAAATTCACTTCACAACAGGCAGGGATTCGCGTCATAGGCAGGGCTTCTGTCTGCCCTGTGACCCTGGCTTCGTTGCTAAATGGCTAACATTGAGAAAATAGCTGTGTTTGTGTGCTTTAGGAAGACTAAAAAACAGCGTCAATTCAATTGGAGCCGTGCCTGAGTCCACTAGATCCATTCTGAGATGTACCCAGCTCTGTGAGCTCATAAATTCCTCCAGAAATTATATCTGGATGATGAAAGCTTTTAGCAGTGCTTCCGACTAAGCCGAGCCCAGTTTGAGTAACTGTTGTCTGGTGTTGGCAGGAGGATTTTCTTCGGGGCACCAACAACTGGCGCTACGTCATAATCACTCCTCTACAATAGAAAGCTCCTGATTGGTTAATGCGGCACAAATGTCCACTGAAGTTCAGATTTTCAAACTAGCGCGTCAATCGTGCAAAACGCTTAACTTGCGCTGCTTCATTCACGTGAATGAATCATTACTTCGAATCGCACCATGTCTTTGCATTGACCTAACATGTAAATCACTCACTCTTGACGCTTCTTCCGTGTCTGGTCTGAACGCAGCGTAAGAACCAGAACTGGCGAGGTTGTGTCCGTGAGCAGATGTAACTGGCCAGCATACTGACTCTAAGCAACTTCGGGTAAACGATGAACCATTAACTGAAAAGACAGATGTTTAAAATATAGTCAAATATCTAAGTTCAATCCTCATTTATAAATGCGATCAATTCTTTATCAGGAACACATTTAAAATTAAATGATCACCTGAAATTGGAGTCAGATTAAATTCGGAGCTGAAAGCAAATTCTAATTCTAACAAATAAAATTTTTCTTTTCAGATATTTTAGAAAAGGCTTACATGCATTTAGCTTCACCCATGCTGTTAGTTTCGTCATTAAACTAATAGATAGACCCTTACATCTTTCTGTAAAATTTTACATTACATTTTTACTTATATTTTGCTCAAGAAAAGAAAACTACAATGAGGTTCAGTTTGTTAAAATAAAATATGTATGTAAGTTTGTTGTTAGTGTTAGATGTCTAGAATACTGGCTCAATGCACAACACTGAGTGCAAATCAGTTATGCAGATACAATTAATATTTCAGTGACCATGATTGCTTTGTTTTTAATATGTTACGAATCTAAAAAAAAAGTTATTTCACCCACCCTCATGCTCATATATATGAATCATACTTTATTTTTGATGGTCCATTTGTTGAATTTAAAGTATATTTTATCTACATGCCAACTAATTATCATTAGATTTTAAGTAGACTGTTAGGTTGGAGTTAGGGTTAGGGTTGGGGTTAGGGTTAAGCAGACAGTCTACTAGTACTCAAATGGACCATCAAAATAAATTGTTACCGCATTTCTTTCTTCAGAAGAACATTAACAGATTTGTTTTATACAGAAAGTGAATTTTTTCACAAGAGTGGTATTTTTAGAATTGCCTGTCAATTTGCTTAAGAAGAAACCAATTCTTCAGCTAGTGTCACATATGTTATGCCATAATGTTCAACTAAAGCTTCATGTTTTGACATACTGTACACATGAATATATTTATTTCTAAAAATGTTGTTTGTATTCACCTAAATAAGAAATTAAAATACAGTACATATAGTTGAAGTCAGAATTATTAGAAACCCTGTTTATTTTTTTCCCCAATTTCTGCTTAACAGAGAGAAGATTTTCTCAACACATTTCTAAGCATAATAGTTTTAATAACTCATCTCTAATAACTGATTTATTTTATCTTTGCCATGATGACGGTAAATAATATTTGACTAGATATTTTTCAAAACACATCTATACAGCTTAAAATGACAACTAGGTAAATTAGGTTAACTAGGCAGATTAGGGTAATTAGGCAAGTTATTGTATAACAGTGGTTTGTTCTGTAGACAATCGCAAAAAAGTTAGCTTAAAGGGACTAATAATTTTGACCTTAAAATGGTTTTTAAAAAATTAAATACTGTTTTTTTTTTCTAGTCAAAATAAAACAAATAAAGAAATTTTCAGAAAGAAAAAATATTATCAAACATACTGTCAAAATGTCCTTGCTCTGTTAAACATCATTTGGGAAATATTTAAAAGAGAAAAAAAATTCAAAGGTGGGCGAATAATTCTGACTTCAACTGTATGTGATGTCATTAGTTTACATTTAGTCTGTATTGTTTGTTCCACTCCGGCATTTTAATTGTTCACTAAATGGACTAAATATTTCTCATATTTTCTTATATCTAACCAAACCAAGTGTGGCTTTGTGGCTCAGTGGGTAGCACTGTCGCCTCACAGCAGGAAGGTTGCGGGTTTGAGTCCCAGCTAAGCCAGTTGGCATTTCTGTGTGAAGTTTGTATGTTCTCCCCATCTTCATGTGGGTTTCCTCCTGGTGCTCTGTTTTCCCCCACAAGTCCAAACTCATGCGCTATAGGTGAATTGAATAAACTAAATTGACCGTATTGTGTGTATAAATGTGAGAACGTATGGGTGTTTTCCACTGCTGGGTTGCAGCTGGAAGGTGTGTAATGTTGGAATAGTAGACAGTTCATTCCACTGTGGTGACCCCTGATGAATAAAAGACTAAGTCGAAGGTAAACGACTGAATGAATGAATGAATGAATGAATGAATGAAGCCAAACCTTTGTCTGACATTTCATGCAATTTATTTCACTTTGCATTGAGAATATGATTCAATGGGATTAATAATTAACCTTTTTTTACTACTGAGTATAGATTAACAAAATAAACGAATAAAACAACTTCAAGATAATGAAATAAAAGCACTTAGTCATATTACACATACTCCATCTATTAAATGAAGTACGTAACTAATCAAACACATCCAAAATGGCATTAAATCATCACCTCTTGCATGCATAAGCCGACTATCTGTACTGTTTATATGAGACTGCCAGCTCAGTTTACACAAAGTCTTTGCAATTGTCCTCTTATAACCACGTTTCAATGGTCAACTGCTAAAGGTTTAATAACATTGATGAGTGATGACTGATGTCAAATTTGTGTGCACGTCTTCACAGAGGTATTTTCCATTGTACCACGGTTCATCGCAGTGTTATCAGGATTCCTATTGTGTACAGGTGGAGCAGCATGAAATAATAGATGTGCTCTTATTTGGCTATACAGGGTAGATTTGTTTATTTCCACACACTGCAGGTGGCAAGAGATGAATTGCATTTGCATTGGTGTTTTTTTTTAAAGGTTACCCAGGACAGCTTCAGATCTAGGGCATGCTAATGAAGACCTGAATTTAATAAACAAGGATTGTTCACCCCAAATGAACATTTACTCATGGTTGTTGATCTTTGCTCTTAACAAGTTTATTTTATTTATTTACTCCACAGCACACAAAAGGAATTAAAAGTATGTGCATTGTGAAAATAAGCAATGAAGCCATTATGATAACATGATGATGTCCTGTGCCTTTGTATAGGCTTAGGGGTGTTTAATATTTATTGTCAATATTTACTGTCAAAATAATACCATAAATGTTGTTTTAAGGACATGTGAGCTTACAGTGTGTGTTACCTGCACTGCGTGATAAAGATGAGTAATATCAAACAAACAAGAGTGCCATGATCTCAAATTTCAGCAAATGTTTTGTTGATTTTATACAATTCAGCAAAAACTAACGTACAGTTTTTCTTGTTTGCTTTGACCTGGTTAAAGAGGATTCACTCCATTTTCCTCATCACTATCCCAGCAGAGCAGAAGACATGTCCTGCAAATGTGCAAACTCTTTCTCATTGGATAGACACATTTTCCCCAACATTTTTCAACAGTTAACACGGATGTTATTCAAGCATTCCAAACTCCATTGTTTTAGCTATGGTAACCAAACAGAAACTATCTATTCCTAAAACTTACAAACTACTAAGATCAGTATGAAACCACTGAACCACTGGTTTGACACACCATCACATAAATCTTCAATTAGCAATCAGTCTGCAAACCTTATAAAAACAGTGGAAGGTTTGTGTTGTTCTGTGCCAGCATGGATGGGGGAGGTCAATATTGGCTATGTCTTATACTCACAATAGATTTGACTGTATATTGTTTACATGTGTTTTCCCTAATATTTACAGTATTTTATTACTTTTGTCTGTTTTTTTTTTTTTTTTACAGTAACAGTATTTCAGTTTTCAGCCACAGTTTGAAAAATATCATGATTTCAATATAAATTTAATCAAAGCATTACTTATTCTGGATCCAATTCTTTGCAAAAAGGCAAATTTGACAGCCCAAATAGAAAGACAACAAATGGCATTGGCAACAGGCTACAATGGCAAGCAATGGTGGACTGACTCACACTGAGTTCTGTATTTTGTTGTCCATTGTGTAATGATTAATTGAAAGAGCTCATATACTTGTTTGCATGTTGTATTGTTTGGAGGTAAAATTAGCTTTTGTTGCATATTTTAAATGTTTTGACACGGTATGTGCATTTTGCAAGCAAAATGTGTCATTTTGACCATGAGGGCTACTGTTTAGGCATGTGTGTTAACTGTTTTGAAAATATGTAGTTTCAGTTGACGGCTGCATCAAAGCAATCAAGAAAAACTGTAAAATCGAGTGAGCTACATTATAGACAGCATTGGGCATATACAATATACACTACCTGACAAAATTCTTGTCGCCTATCCAAGTTTTTGGAACAACAAATAATAACTTGACTTCTAGTTGATCATTTGGTATAAGAAGTGGCTTATATGAAAGGCAAAGGCCTCTAGATTATGCTTATTTTACCAAAATAAAATATGATCATGCCTTGATTTTTAATTATTTAATTAGGATAGTAAGGTCTGACTTTGCTTAGACAAAAGTCTTGTCACTTAACAGAAATAATGTCTAGAATATAAAGTTAGGTGCAGTGGAAAAATAATGAATATTGTGTATGACTCCCGTGAGCTTGGAGGACTGCATCTATACAGTACATCTCTGCAATGACTCAAATAACTTATTAATAAAGTCATCTGGAATGGCAAAGAAATCGCTCAAGCGCGAGTGATTTACATGTTAAGTCAATGCAAACGCGTGAATAGGCATCCTGCGGCGCGATACACGCAAATGGCGCGTCGCGAATGACGCGAATTGCGCGTTTGACGCGCTTAACGCGCAAATCGCTTGAGTTTAAGAATCTGAACTTCTGCGGACATTCGCGCCGTGTTAACCAATCAGGAGCTTGCTCTTGTGGGGGCATAAATGTGACGTAGCACCTGTTGTTGGTGTCCGGGGGAAATCCTCCAGCCAACACCAACAACAGTTCATCAAACTGGGCTCGGCTCAGGCATAAGCAACGCTCAAAGCCTCCGTCATCCAGGTTCGGTTTCTGGAGGAGATGATGAGCTCACAGAGCTGGGTGCACCTCTGAAAGTATGTAGTGGACTCAGACACTGCTCCAAACGTATCGACACTGTTTTACAGCCTTCATAAAGCACATAAACACGGTTATTTTATCAATAAAATCCATGTTAGCCATTTAGCAACAAAGCTACAGTCACCGGGCAGACAGAAGCCCGGCCCATGACGCGAATCCCCGTCTGTTCTGAAGTGAATTTGACGCATGAATGAAGCTGAGTTTGACGCGCGAATGAAGCGGAGTCTGACACGCGAATGAAGCGAGTAAACTCAAATGTTCACGCGTCTATTTACACGCGAATAGCACGATTTAGCCGCACGTTCTGCGTCTGGTGTGAACACAGCATCAGAGTTCATCAAGATTCTTTGTATTCATCTTCAATGCCTCCTCCTTCATCTTACCCCAGACTTGCTCAATAATGTTTATATCTGGTGACTGGGCTGGCCAATCCTGGAGCATCTTGACCTTCTTTGCTTTCAGAAACTTTGATGTGGAGGCTGAAGTATGAAAAGGAGCGCTATTCTGCTGAAGAATTTGCCCTCTCCTGTGGCTAGTAATGTAATGGGCAGCACAAATGTCTTGATACCTCAGGCTGTTGATGTTGCCATCCACTCTGCAGAACTCTTGTATGCCCCCATACTGAATGTAACCCCAAACCAGGATTATTTCTTCACCAAACTTGACTGATTTCTATGAGAATCTTGAGTCCATGCTGGTTCCAATAGGTCTTCTGCAGTATTTGTGATGATTAGGATGTAGCTCAACAGATGATTCAACAGAAAAATCTACCTTGTGCCACTTTTTCAGATGATCAACTAGAAGTCAAGTTATTTGTTGCTCTTACAACTATGATCGACGACAAGACCTTTGTCAGGTAGTGTATTACAATACTAAGTCATTTATAATTAAAAAGTAACTAAATGTGTTATTAGTTTCTTTTCAATGAAAGTAATGTAAAAGTCTGTGTTGGGTTATTTTTGCATTTTTTTTAAATTATGACATTCTTTAGGTTGTACATTTTTACTTTATTCAACACAGATTTTAGATATATCATCAGTTTTGTGCGACGTCTCAAATGCAGAAGGCTTGTGCATCTCAGAGCAATGCTGTGGTGATTCATTCCTTCATCTGTTTTAGAATGTGTTATGTATTGAAGCATAATGTGTCTGTCTGTGTGATGCAGTCGACAACCTGATTTCATGTTCCTGAATTAACATCTATGTTGATCCTGGAACAACATTCCAATCAGCCAATCAAGGAATGCGTTTACCGTTTATGTTAAGTTTTAACATAGGTTCATGCACTTCTACATGATTGTTATCCAACTATTATTTCCCTCTGATTTTTGGGAATAATTCACAGTTATGGCTGGGTTTAGGGGTAGGGAATAGGTATTTTTCAAACATTTTCAAACAAAATTGATGTTCCAGGATGAACATAGATGCAATCCAGGATTGCACTGTATTTAGCAAAATCATGGCATGCGTGTTGCAGTATCGAGTAAAACAGTATTTTGTTTCCAAAATTTAGCCACATTAGTCTCTTGTTTCATGTTTTTGTTATGACTTCCTTTCTTAAAATAAATACTTTAACATTTTTACCCCCTTTAAAACTTGTCTGTTTTGTTTGCTTGGGGAGTAGGAGACAGGACTCACATGTGACATAATTCGTAAGTGACATCCTTACTGTACATGTTATGTGTGAAGCTTGGACCTTTGTAACATAACATAATGGGGGCTCGTCCGGGATTTAAACATGGGGCCTAGCATCAGTTTCATTCTTTCATTCATTTTCTTTTTTCGGCTTAGTCCCTTTATTAATCCGGTGTCGCCACGGCGGAATGAACCGCCAACTTATCCAGCACATGTTTTACGCAGCGGATGCCCCTCCAGCTGCAACCCATCTCTGGGAAACATCCATACACACTCCCTAACATCAGTTTAAACCTAATAATTTTTTTAATGTTCTGATAAACCATTCATTAAGGCAGTCTCTTGCTCTTGCTGAATCAATCGACTATTCTTTTAACTACTGACATTTTTCAATCATCAACTAGTGGTTTTAGCTTCGTATTTATTTATCCATGAAATAAGGAAATACGTGCTGTAGTTTACAGTTTTGTGAAACCGTATAAATGCACTTTAACATGTATTTGACAGCAGTTTAAAGGTAAAATAAATACTACAGGGCAGAATGCTACCATTTTTGCGCCTTTCCACACTAATGATATTTACTAGTACATATTATCAATGAATAAAGAATTATTTTATGTCGTTTTTGCCCAATAAACACCTAATAAGTACCACAAAATAACTAAACAATATCTAAGATTTGTAAATGAATATGTTTGCCTCGCCTTTCTATGTCCATATGGGCAACTTTTCGAATATGGTCAGTTTGCTCAGTAGCTTACTTTGTGGAGATTTGTACTTGTAAAGCAGAGTTCTAAGATTTAAGTTCAGTTAAGCACGATACCACAAAAAAAAAAAAAGATAAAAGCAATTTAAAATCATGGTAAATTACATGGTCGCAGTGCACATTTCACTTACATTTGCTTTTGAAAACACTACTGGTTGAGTTTAGGAAAAAGGTTTAGGTCAATCATTTGTAGGTGATCTATATGACAAGCCATGCCTTCTCGTGGACTGGTACAAGAAGAATGTGTATTACTAAAAAGTACAAAAAAATGTACCCTAAGTAACATATTTTAGATTCACCAAAAAATCAGACAGTGCCCTCTAGTGGATTTATCATCTCTAACGTGCAACAAAATGTACCCAGAGCAATGTATTTTACATTTCGCTAAAATATATAGGCTGAGACATGTATTTGCAATGATTCAGCTAAGAAATCATCACAAGCAACACTTTTCATTATCAAAGACACCCTACAAATACTTAAATATAATTAAACAACATATGTTGATTTTATGTTATATAAAAATAAAAAAGAAACAACACAGGTTCAACAATGCACACTTTTCCTTTTCCCTGTGTAGTGAACAATCAATAACACATTACAAATCAAACACTGGACATGTCTGGACTGTATCCAGTAGTGTCTCCATAATTCAGTTTGTCTACCAAGATTGATAAATAGGACTGAAATATAATCAACATTACTATTAGAGTGACAGACTGCCATCTGACTAAGAGCTTTGCATAACAACAAATGTGTCATGGGCCATTACGGTAATACAAATTTGCCAAACACTACACTAAATAAACTATCAAACAAATGCAAATAGTTACCAAAATTGTATGATGTTTTCCTTTCACTAACTGCAAACAAGAGTCACTTTAGTGTATCAGAGACTCTATAGTAATATCATACAAAGTTTAGAAGGCATTTCTAGAATACCAAACCCTTGTAGCAATATAAAGAGTGTAGGTCACAGAGCTATCTCGACTCCATTTATTGCTTTTCTACCCTGAGCACAGTTCCAAATGCTTTTCATCTACTGGCCCTAAGTGATAAGTGTGGTTTGTTTACAAACTAATTTCGAGAGGATCACGTGCTCATGATTGAACACAGCTGGTATCGCATAACTCCGCATATTGCGCCAATCAGATGAACACGGACACACTATAAATTACCAGAGCGCTTTGCTCCAGTCATCTTTGTTTGAAGAATCCCCCCTTCCACCCCTTCTCCTCCCCTTCTCGATAGGGCGGCACGGCGGCCAGTGGGTAGCACTGTTGCCTCACAGCAAGAACGCCGCTGGTCCGTTCCCTCCGTGCCGGTTGGTGTTTCTGTGCGGAGTTTGCATGTTCTCCCCGTGTTCGCGTGGGTTTTCCCCGGGTTCCTCCCACCGTTCAAAGACAGGCACCATAAAAAAAAAAATTAAACATTTTTTTAAAAAATTGACTAACCAAATAGAATCCTAAGGCAACTCTTAGCCAGATATATACAGTAGTTCACAGCAGGGGAGTTCTCGAGACCACCTGAGCTCAGACTCTCCTGTCGCCCTACAAACGGGAGGAAGCCCCGGGCTCAAGGATATTCTGAGCTCAGGGCTCTCTCCCGGGACAGCATGCCAAACACGCTTTATTACCAATCATCAGCTAAGTGTGAACTCTTGAAATGAAATGACATGAACTCAACTCCCCTATTATTTTCACTGTTTATTGTGGTTATCATATTTTAGACCCATTTGCGTATGCTTTTTTCATTATCATTGAAACTCAATCACACATGGATAATATTGATTGATATTGTCCATGTCAGTATTCCCTCAGAAATATTATATCAACAAATTCTATGCATATTTCCCAGTGATGGGTTGCAGCTGGAAGGGCATCCACAGCGTAAAACATATGCTGGACAAGTTGGCGGTGGTTAATTTCGCTGTGACGACCGCTAATTAATAAAGGGACTAAGCTACAAAAGAAAATGAATGAATGAATGTCATGCATAATATAGGTTGTTATCCGGTCATTATTCATGTTAAAAGCAGTAAAATAATTTTTAAAGTAAAATGTGTTGCAGTTTTCCAATACTGGGCTGCAGATGAAAGGGCATCCGCTGTGTAAAACATATGCTAGCCCTCTACAGCACAGCGTTGCCCTCAGGCAACAGAAAGTTTTCTTAAGGCTCGTGCTAAGCACATATTTCTTAAAATGATTGCAACCAATTAAAATGTTAGAAAAAGTATCCATAAAACATTCAATAAGGTGTGAGGGTCACTATCTAGCACCGTTTGAAGGTGGAACCTCATTTTCTGACTCATGCACTGTAAAAAGTAAAGGTGCTTCAAATACCCTGTTGAGTACTCAAGGAACTTCAAAATGTATTTTAAGTGCCTCAAAGCTCTTTCTCTCAAAAAGGGGTTCCTTGAGGAACCACTGACAGTCTTTGCAGTACTTGCAGGACCCTTTTGCAGTAATTGGGATCCTTCAAGCACTTTTTGTCAATACTGAGGTTCTGGAGTCACCGTTTCCTTACACTAAGACTTCGAAGCACTTTGAAAGTTATTAAAATAACTCAAATTCCAAAAAAGAGTTACTGTAGTATCTGTAAACTTATATAATGGTTCCTGGTGGATCTAGCTTCTAAAAGCTAGCACTTAAAGGAACCAAGATATTTTTTTGTGATAATTAAATAGGACCATTATGGAGGCCAGAAAATGAGATGCATGTTCACTTACTTAATATTTAGTTAGTTATTTGTGCTTTTAGAGTGATATAAAATTTGGTGTGTGTTTTTCTTTTTTGTGTGGCACTTACTGTGAAAACATAAGAATATCATTGATTAGAGTCTACATGTTAACTTGATTGCAGTTAGGAGACTGACTAGGAAATTGTGAAAAATTATGAAAATGTAAAAGTAATTTTGGAGGGTAAAATACAAATGAGCCACAACAGAGGAAAAAAGAGACAAAAACATGCACAGGCATGTACAATTATGAAAATTATAATTATTATAGGGGACTAGCCTAATTAAATTTTCTGTCACTTGACCTCATTAGACCCTTGAATTTTGACATTTAAAACAATAATAATAACAACAACAGCTGCAATAATAATAATAATAATAATAATAATAATAATAATAATAATAATAATAACAATAGCTATTATTATTATTATTATTATTATTATTATTATTATTATTATTATTATTATTATTATTATTATAAAATAAAACTATATAACAGTCCTTCAAAAATCCCCTCATGAAAAATAATTAAGATATTACTAAACCTAAATATGTAGGCTATGGGCTCTGGTGTAATAATAAAAAGTATTCCTCCAGTTTGTTTTGATAAACCAACAAGGATAGCTTGCTAATGAACACAGCATTTTGTACATTTTTAATTTTCTGAATTAAATGTTTCTTCATCTGTTTCTTGGATTAATGGAATGGAATGAATTGTGTTGTCAAAAATAAAATTAACCGGGACTAATAAAATAATATAAACATGACGCGGACGCGCGCACTTGGATCTCTCCAGTCGTCGTGCACGCGCAGGTGCAGGCCGGAGGAGCGTTTTCAAATAGCGCTTTGTAACGGCTTCTTCCTCCATTTCATGACGGCTGTCATCTTTAACACACGGAAGGTGAGTAAGTTGGCAAAATAAATATACAAATTAGATACGATTTGCACACAAATATCTACACTTACACGCATAATGTCGTGTAAGCTGTTTCATGAACGTCTCGCGAACCGATTGCTGTTGTATAAGATAAGGGTATTATTTTGCGATAATAACAATCGGCTGGATATACATAATCACTCAAATTACACGTCTACCTCACACAAATATAAATAAATTGATGTAAAATTTTTGATTTATGTCGAAATATTTCATTGTCACTGAACACGAAGCCTCCCTGAAAGCCATTGCAAGCGACCGTTAATTTCAATTTAAACAGATAACGTTATACATTCATACTGCTTATTAGACGGCTTTTTTCCACAAATATATTATTTTATTTATTTTTTCTTGCCTTACATATACAGTGTGTGAAAAGTGTCTTGAGCAGGGTTGCTTATAATTGTTTTAGCCGCGATGCTAATATTCTTTCCTCATATAGTTTGTAAGTAATATTACGCATTTGTTATTATTTGCGTTTCTGAAACAGTTACCTGTGTGACAAATTGTGTTGTTATGCACTTCAATAATTTTTTTATTCATTCACACAAATAACGTACATAGCCTTTTTTTCCCCCTTCTCAGAACATCCACATAAACCCTGAAATTGTTCAGTATTCTGTCTCAAACAGCCGTTTGAGTCACCTCAAATGTAAGTATTTTTTTAAGTAACTGAATTGGAAATAAATTTAAGAAATACATACTTAATTTAACAAACAATATTATTTAAAAATCATTATCCAGCTGGGTAACACTGATAATAATAAACTTTTAACTTTTTAAGTGTCTAAAATCACTAACTTATTTTCTCATTTGCTTATTTCTGATGTATCCATATTAGGTGTAAATCATTGTGACAGATATGGACTACAAATCTAAAGTTTGCTGTATCAAATCCAGGTAGCAGAGGGACTTTAGTAGCCTGATTGAGACGGTCCGACACACTTCACTTGCAATGCAGATCATCATTTCTGGACAGCTTTCTACTTACTGCTGTGGACATGAAAGGTTCAGTAGACTTTTTGCTCTGAATGAATGGCTATTAACATGGTGTGAAGAACAAAAGCTGATCTTTAGTAACAACTGCAATCTTTTCTGGGATCGTCTTAGGCTTTCCCATGCTGATGGGCTGCACCCCAGCAGTGCTGGAGCTGAATTCCTGTTAGACAACATCTCCAGGATGCTTCGTTCTGTTTGACTAGTAAGTGAAAATTCACATTTATAGTTTTTTTACAGAGTAGTGAGTTAGTTAATACCACCTCACAAATAAACATGGTTTAAAGTAAATTTAAATTTTGTCATCATTTACCCACCTCTAATATGTTCCAAATCTGTTCGATTTTCTTTCTTTACTTGAGCGCAAAACATTATATTTTGATTAAAGCTGAAAATCTTTAACCATTATAATAAATTATAACCATTATAACAAAATTATGGAAGACAGTGGTTATAGGTTTTCTGTTTTCAATTCAACAGATGAAAGAAACTCAAACAGGATTGGAACAAGTGAAGGTTGAGTAAATGATGACAGAATTAAGTTTTTTGGGTGAACTGTCCCTTTAAAGGGGAAGTGAAGCACTCAGTCAAGTTTACATTAATTTGTACATTGATTTCCACTTTAGTGAAAATATATTAAACAAACTCGATTAATGTAACCATTATTGAAGAAAAGAACATGTTTTACTATAGTTTATATTTTTAGAGCTAGGGTGCAGCTATTTTGAAATATCGCTGTGTCTGACGTCACAGGGTTGGTTTCGTTCCCTTAGCTGAACAGACACAGTGGAGGTAATGGACTGAACACGGAGCCTGGAAAGCCTAATTAAACACAATGCGTGAAGTGTTGGATGTGCATCACAGAGCTGGTGCAAATACAAGCATTACATTTATGTCTGAAACATAAAAATACATTTTTATACATTTTATATTTTTCTTTTATTAGTGATCGTTTGATGTGCTTTGGTCCACTCTCCATATTACGATGCCTCACTGCCCTCAATGTCTTTAACAAGATCAGGTACCTGACATAATGAAGGTGGGTACTTTCACTTTTCACTATACAGCCCCTCACTTCTGTTCATGTTCAAACCAAACTAAGATCGGTGCGGTTTTTCACATCGCAGGTTTTTTTGTCCTCCATATTCAATGTTAAGAGATAATTTCTCAACATTGCATTAGTCTGAATGTACATCACCATGTCAGGCAGCGCTGCACCAGTGTGAAAGAGTGGACCAAAGCACATCAAACGAACAGTATTTAAAAGAAAAAGAAAAATAGTAAACATACTGTATAAATATTTTTTATATTCCCAAAAGACCAAAGGCATGCGGTACAGGTAAATTGAGTAAGCTAAAATTGTCCGTAGTGTATGAGTGTGAAATGAGTGTGTATGGGTTTCCCAGTGATGGATTGCAGCTGGAAGGGCATCCGCTGCGTAAAACATATGCTGGATAAGTTGGCGGTTCATTCCGCTGTGGCGACCCCAGATTAATAAAGGGACTAAGCCGAAAAGAAAATGAATAAATGAATGAATGAATATTAGACACAAGTTTGTTTCTTGTATTTGTACCAGTTCTGCAACACACATCCACAATTTCACGCAATGTGTTAAATTAGGCTTTCCAGTCTCCGTGTTCAGTCCTTTACTTCCACTGTTAGAACACCGAGCTTATTATTTGCAATCTTCGAAAATGTTTTTTTTTTTTTACACATTTATTCACACATTTGCATTACTGAGAGCAGAAAAGAGACAGACTGCACTGCTAAGCAGTATCCCCATAATATCGTAATGCGTAGCAACTAACGTTAGCAACTTGTTAGCAACCGTCTTATTAAAGAAGCGAGTGTGTAACTGATGTGTTTTATGTCGTAGAGTAAAACGTGAAAGTATCTTGAGTTTGTGTTAGCCACGAACCTTATTTAAGCGATTTAACTGAAATCCCTTTGAAAAAACCATTGACTTTGGGACGAGGGAACCGGAACTGCTAAAATGCTAACTCGATTCTGGGTTTTTGCATACAAATTGACGTCATAGTTCCTCCAATCTATTCCAAAATAGCTGCACCCTAGCTCTAAAACTACAGTAAAACATGCCATTTTTTTCAAAATGGTTACATTAATCGAGTTTGTAATATATATTTTCGTTAAAGTAGAAATCAATTCACAAAATAATGTAAACTTGTCTGACTGCTTTACTTTTACTTTTATGATTTAAAAAAACCAGACCCACTTTATATTAAGGCACCTTAACTATAGTACTTAAAGTTAAATTAATAATATGGTACAATGCACTTAAGTACTGTATATACATGTTTTTACATTGTACTTTTTTAATCATCTGCATGTAATTACATCTAATATTAATTTCTGTATTTCAGAGGCCACTTAAATTGAGTCCAAAAACAATATTTGACCTTTATGCATAATTTATTAAAATTTTTAATTCATATAATTTTCTCTTTATTTAATGTGTTTTTAATAAACTAATCGTTAATTTAAAAAAGCTAATAACTACAACCTGAATATAATAATAATATATCGCATATACAGTACACTCAAAATTATAGTGCATTATCTGTGTGAATGAGTGGGAAAATATGTGGGGTGCACTAAGGAAGGAGTGGTGTCAGACACAGCTTTTGTGTTGTCTTATTTCTGCTTGTACTCAGATATTTGAGAGGTTTACATTATTTGTATTTTGCCTTTATTGATGTATATAGGCACTCTGCAAGCAGTGAAAAAATCCTTTTTATATAAATTGAGACAATTTCTGACTTTATTCATGTTTCCTTTTGTTATTCAGAAATGTTCTGCATATCTTTTGTGAATATGTCTTGATAAGTAAAAATAAAAAGGCTCTGGGAATGTTGTGAATTTCCTTTGTTTTCATAACTTCTCAGGTTAACTACTTTTTAATTTACTTTTATAGGGACACCTCCAATGTGAACAGTGGACAGCTGAAGATGTTGCTGGCTGTTATTGCTAGACATTATTTAAATTTGATTGTTTGCATTAAAATGTGTATTACGTTATTAATCATATTATGTGAATGTAATTGTGATGTATATTGATTAATAAAAGTGATTATTTATTGAAAATGTGATGTATTTTTTATCTAGATAGATAGATAGATAGATAGATAGATAGATAGATAGATAGATAGATAGATAGATAGATAGATAGATAGATAGATAGATAGATAGATAGATAGATAGATAGATAGATAGATAGATAGATAGATAGATAGATAGATATTCATGATTAAAGATGCTTGCATAAACAATAAATTGGGATGGGAAAAACAAGCATTAAAAAAAATTAAATGGTGCTTCAAAGCACGCAAGGTGGTTCCTGGTCATTCTTAATAAGAGGGTTCCTCCAGGAACCCTTAAAGTTCCTCAGATAACTGCCCCTTTTGAAGGAGTGCCTAGAGGTGCCTAGACCCTCTTTAGAGGGTTCCGCCGGTGTGGCAATGTGAAGAACCCCAAAAGGTGCCTCCAGTAACCTTTAATTTTTACAGTGTGGTGACAGGAGCACATGGTATGAGAAGAAGTTAAGATTATTTGCTTAATTAACCTCATTTAAAGTAACATAAACTGTACAAGAAAAATGTGTGTATTTGTGAAGTTGTAGAGAAGCCTTTTGTCAGGTTTTATGAAGTTTTTTTTTTTATTTTACATGTTCAGAAATTATTTTTTTCTTTTCATTGCCTCAAGGCAACGTTGTGCGATAAATGGTACTATTTAAGATGTGTTTACTGACATTACATGTATGCATTTTCACATATTATCATTATTACATATTGTATTATTTTTCATTTAATTTTACTTTTTTAACATATTTTGACAGAAAAATGGATGTAAGCTTTTTTATGGAAGTAAAGAGCAGGATCCCAGAGCTAGGCACATCCCATCTGGCGACAATGAGATACACTGCAGTGACAGTGAGGAGAACAAGGTTTGAGCAGAAGTGTAAAAAAAAATATCTTCAGAAGTTAAAAAAGTAGCACTGACTATAATTTATAAGTGATCAGGTTACACAGCAGGCAGCACACAAAATAGGGGTCAAATAAATAGACCAGTAACAAATCATTATATACAGTGCCCAGCATATACTGTACACCCCTCACAAATCTCTAATTTAAACTAATAATAGATCAAGGGATAATCTAACAAAATAATTTATGATAACAGTCCAAAATTAGTACACCTAAATTGATATGCTAGAGAAAAATATTGAACAAAAAATGTAAAAGAGCTAAATTCAACAAAAACAAAAAATTATAAAAATTTAGTTGAAATTTTGTAGTTCAAAATAAACAAAATAAAAGCAATTTTTTTTCCAATATTTCACATTAATTTAATTGTATTATCTTCCATTTCTAAATATGTTCGGTAAATAAAATATTATTTTAATAAATATATCAGTTTATTAAATCTGTTTTGTTCAAATGGACCAAAATATATGACCTATATTCACAGATAAATGGATAAAAATATTCATTTTCAAAATAGGGTGTACTCAATTATACTGAGAGCACTATATATGTGTTATGTGTTCTTCCAACGTAATCTCACGGCAATTCGTAACTTTTTGATTTAGTGGCTAATTCGTATGAATTCGCACTATCTAATTTGTACAAATTAATACGATTTGCTCATCACCCAATGACGGTTAGGGTTAGGGGTGGGGTAGGTGCCACGCCTCCTTTTTAAAATCGTACATTTTCGTACGACTAAACTCGTACGAATTCGTACGAATTAGCCACTAAATTGACAAAACGTAAAATACTTACGTTTCCTCATGAGATCAGGCTGGATTTTCCCTATTTCCTTAATGATTCTGTTACAATTTGAATAAGATTTGTAAATTAATATTGCTCTCTGATCACTGACTCATGGTATTTGATATATAATATGTGAAGAATTTTCCCTAAAGAACCAAAAAGTCATGTGGAATAATTTTTGTCATGTACAGTTGAAGTCAGAATTATAAGCCACCCTGAATTAATAGCCCCGCTGTTTATTTTTTTTCCTAATTTCTGTTAAACAGAGAGAAGATTTTTTCAGCACATTTCTAATCATAACAGTTTTGTTTTAATAACTCATTTCTACTAACTGATTTATTTTATCTTTGCTATGATGACAGTAAATAATATTTTACTAGATTTTTTTCAAGACACTTTTATACAGCTTAAAGTGACATTTAAAGGCTTAACTAGGTTAATTAGGTTAACTGGGCAGGTTAGGGTAATTAGGCAAGTTATTGTATAATGATGGTTTGTTCTGTATACTATCGGAAAAAAAAAATTGCTTAAAGGAGCTAATAATTTTGTCCTTACAATGGTGATTAAAAATTAAAAACTGCTTTTATTCTAGCCAAAATAAAACAAATAAGACTTTCTCCAGAAGAAGAAAAAATATTATCAGACATACTGTGAAAATTTCCTTGCTCTGTTAAACATCATTTAGGAAATATTTAAAAAAATAAAATAAAAAATCAACGGGGGGCTAATAAATCTGACTTCAACTGTACCATTAAAATATGTGCAGTAGAGGGCTAGAATAGTTGGTAGTTCATTCTGCTGTGGTGTCCTCTGAAATAAGGACTAAGCCATAGGAAAATGAATGAATGAATGAATGAAATGTGTTGCATTTACTCCATAAAAAAAGATTTAAACCACTCTGTTTCTAAGAAGGAGTACAACTATTTGAAACCACAATTGAAACCATTTTCAGGAGGAAGAAAGAAGTTAACCGAGGAAAGCAGTAGTCTAAACTGCTGATTGTGTTCAATGGCAGTCTTTTTTTCTTTCTAGGAGAGTTCTGGGACCAAATAATTGTACTAAGTACAAAGTGATTCCAAGTGCTCCATTGAATGGGTTGCAATCTTCTTCTCTCTTTGCAGAGATAGATAAAGGCTCAAAGAAAGCAATGTCACCTCGGTTAATGGATTGTAAGAGCTGGTGAGACCTATCTGTCACTGATCACTTTCAGCCTGTTTTCATCTGTCAGTGACCCACAACGCAGGACACAATACGGCTCTGTATCATTCATCATTACCTTAATGAATGTGCAAGTATGGTTTTCTGATACGCTTGTTTAAAATCACTTAATCAAAAGTCACATACAGTATAACCTTTTTATAAAGCCTTAGTATAATGGGTTATGTACACTCACCGGTCACTTTATTAGGTACAGCTGCTCGTTAACGTAAATTTCTAATCAGCCAATCACAAGGCAGCAACTCAATGCATTTAGGCATGTAGAAATGGTCAAGACGATCTGCTGCAGTTCAAACCGAGCATCAGAATGAGGAAGAAAGGGGATTTAAGTGACTTTGAACATGACCTGGTTGTTGGTGCCAGACGGGCTGGTCTGAGTATTTCTGAAACTGCTGATCTACTGGGATTTTCACACACAACCATCTCTAGGGTTTACAGAGAATGGTCGGAAAAAGAGAAAATATCCAGTGAGCGACAGTTCTGTGGGCGCAAATGCCTTGTTGATGCCAGAGGTCAGAGGAGAATGGCCAGACTGGTGCCAGCTGATAGAAAGGCAACAGTAACTCAAATAATCACTTATTACAACCGAGCTATGCAGAAGAGCATCTTTGAATACACAACACGTCCAACCTTGAGGCGGATGGGCTACAGCAGCAGAAGACCACACCGGGTGCCACTCCTGTCAGCTATGAACAGGAAACTGAGACTACAATTCACACAGGCTCACCAATATTGAACAATTTAAGATTGGAAAAACATTGCCTGGTCTGATGAGTCTCGATTTCTGCTGTGACATTCGGATGGTAGGGTCAGAATTTGGCGTTAACAACATGAAAACATGGATGCTTCCTGCCTTGTATCAATGGTTCAGGCTGCTGGTGGTGGTGTAATGGTGTGGAGGATATTTTCTTGGCACACTTTGCGTCCATTAGTACCAATTGAGCATTGTGTCAACGCTACAGCCTACCTGAGTATTTCTGCTGACCATGTCCATCCCTTTATGACCACAGCGTACCCATCTTCTGATGGCTACTTCCAGCAGGATAGCACGCCATGTCATAAAGCGCAAATCATCACTGGTTTCTTGAACATGACAATGAGTTCACTGTATTCAGATGGCCTCCATAGTCACCAGAGCTCAATCCAATAGAGCTCCTTTGGGATGTGGTGGAACAAGAGATTCGCATCATGGATGTGCAGCCGACAAATCTGCAGCAACTGCGTGATGCTATCATGTCAATATGAACCAAAATCTCTAAGGATTTCCAGTATCCTGTTGAATCTATGCCACGAAGGATTAAGTCAGAAAACTTTGTTAGTTTTGTGGTGAACAATTTATCTATGTATGTCATTAAGAAAAAAAATAGTTTGACCTTCTTTAAAATTTAAATCTAAAAATACAATTCCTGTTAGTTTTCAGTTAAATTCTCAGATTAGGTCTGTCTGAGGTATTGGGCGTGGCTAGCATACTTAACCACGCCCCTCCAAATGTCAGTTTTGACAGCGCTATGGCAACAAACAGAAATGGTCAGGAGGAGGAGTCTGTTATGTTGTAATAACTCTGCCATAATAAAGTTGTAATAACTCCCAACATTTATTAACTTAATCCTTTTTTATTATTAAAGTTGAACATAAAACAATTAAGTTGTCTCAAAAAAAGCTTAAGAATTGTGTTGATTCAACATATTTTAAATAAGTAGTTTAAACAAGCCGCAAAATATTTTTTTGTGTAGATCAAATCAGCTTACAGTAGAAAAAACAAGCCACACCCACTGTTTACTCATTTAATATTCTCTTCCTCTAGCAACTGCGTCACAATATGAAAAAAGAAAAACGCAAAGAAAAACAGACAAGGAGAAACGCTTCATAATGTTCATAAAGAAACAAGACTCAGCAATGTGTGCGTGAAAGTGAGGGGTCTTTATGGTCTGTGTAATCAGTAAAGATGAGCTACAGCTGTGTCTGTGTGTGAGTGTCCGGATTATTGTCAGTTGTTGCAGCCACAGGTGAACAGCACAAGTAGAAGCTACAGGTGTAGAGGAGAGACAGTGATAGAGCCAATTCGGTGAATAGGGATGATTGGGAGGCCATGATGGGTAAGAGCCAATGAAGGGAATTTAGCCAGGACACCACACCCCTGCTCTTTACAAGATGTGCCATGAGATTTTTAATGACCACAGAGAGCCAGGACCTCAGTTTCATCCAAAAGACAGCGGTCACTGACAGTATAGTGTCCCCTTCATTATACTCGGTTATTAAGACTCACACAGACTGCAGGTTGAGCGCCCCCTGCTGGCCTCACTAAATTCCACTTCCAACAGCAACATGTTTTCCCATGTGGTCCAGGTACTGACCAGGCACAGCCCTGCTTAGCTTTAGTGAGTAACTGGTCTTGGGCTGCAGGGTGATATGGCTGTGGCTTTATGCAAATAATGAAAAATGTTTTCATTATAATCCTAAACATTTTGGTACACTGTAAAATATATAAGATTCCACAC
>LR812523.1:63557454-63734954 GCA_903798195.1 Danio kyathit | reverse complement strand
TTTTAATTACATTATTGAATAAAATGAATAGCATTATTATTTTTAATCATCATCATTAATAATAAATAAACTAAAAATAATTTGACAGCTTCAGCTGTTCACATCAACATCACTTGACCGGCACATTCGGACTTCAGCACCACGCATCTTTAGCATGAATTGAAATAGACTTTCCTTTCTAAAGGAAAAAAAATACAATAATTTTTAAAATTGCAAGGCGATTATAGTCATTTATTCGCAATTTCACAAAAATCAGCATGCGAAAAATGTATTATTTCCATGGCGTTCTCTCTTTCTCAGCAGCAGTTGACGCGCGCTGCACGTGAGGGCACTACCATACACAGCCACATCTCATAGCAAATAAATTTGCAACTTTGTTGCATAAAAAATTGGCTAAATAACAAAATTTAATTAACAAACAAATTAAATAAAATGATTGAAACTAAAACTAAAATGAAACTACAGAAAAAAGAAAATGAAAAGAACTAAAACCAGCTCAAATGTTCTGTTCTGGAATAACAGGTGTTGCGATCAAATTAACTCGATGGAATGATAAACACAGACAGGTGCATTTTTCAGAAAATAGCCTAATTATTTAATTTAAAAATATGTTAGGCCTATATTTATTTATATAGGCTATATATTTTTTAAATAGCCTATATTAAATTACCATTCATTTTGGCTTTAACAAATTATTGAACAGATTATTAATAACTTATCAAAGAACATTTTACTGAGCTCAGTGAAAAGTTTTGTATGTAGGCTAATATTAGAGCCATGGCTGCGGCGCGTCGGCAATAGCCTATGTCTAAAACGAAACTGTTTCTATTATCAGACAAACAATAAACACATATCCCAAAGCGCAACATTGTGTTAGATTTTAGCAAATACAGAGGTGACACTTTTATGATGATGATCAGACCTGAAGCCGGGCATGCTCAACTTAAAAACCAGACATGGATAAACGCCTTCACTGCGTACAAACAGTTACGCGCGGGCGGTGAGTGCTCCGTCCGCCTCTCGTCTGAAAGGACCTTAATACATTTTTTCTTCTGTGTGAAGATAAATATAATTTAATTTGTGTTATTCATTTATATTACTGTATATGCACTTTGCAGCAGTCCCGCTGATCACGGCATGGAACTATTGAACCACCCGAAGAACTCACCATTAAATCCTGTCCCACGCCACATTGTTGCAGAGTCTTGTTTGAAATAATTTCGTTCTCAGCGCCTATTTAGCTGTAAGAGCGCGGAGATTTGCATTGCTTTGAATTATTTTCTAAGATAAAACATAATACAAATGAAGTAGGTTATTAAATAAGTTAAAAAAAAATCAGCCGGAAGTTAAGACTTATTAAATACGTGTAAAAATAGTTAAATAAATGAGCAAATAAGAAACATAACACTGCCGCGCCCCCTTATCGTGTTGGCGATCTCACAGGGGGACGATATGGCGATCTGAAAATTTCTTATATTGTCCAACACTAGCCGTGAGATAGCATTGGTCTGTCATAGCATATGGTCTTTTCTGCACTGAAGTTTTAACAGAAGCGTGTGCCGCATGTTCACCTCTGACGTACTCAGCCTGTAGCCTAGTTTGGGTTTTTACATATAATGTTGCATTACTTGTCTTATATTTTATTTTTATAGTTTATATAGCTATAAATGAATGCTTAGCCTATTTCTTTGTGACGATTAAGCAAGAATCATAATGCATTGCATATTTGTCTCATTCTTCAGTAGCCTCAACACAATAGGCTGGTAGCCTAGATTTAAACGGATCGTTTATAAGAATGAGCGATTAATCGATTAATTGATCGTTAATTTAAATGATCATCGATCACTGGATTTTGTGGAACTGACATCCCTAATATATATATATATATATATATATATATATATATATATATATATATATATATATATAGATATAGATATATATATATATATATATATATATATATATATATATATATATATATATATATATATATATATATATATATATATATATATATGTTATGTACATATGTATTACTCTCAAAGTGCTGAATCCAATGGCTTGCATTTTTTAAATCATCAAGACTGCGGTTTCAGCAAGAAATCTTCTGAATTTTTACATATTCTACAGGAGGAAAAAAGATTACATTAAAGTAAAGTACACTACAACAGATTTTAGAGTTGGACTGATTTTACAAAATGCCAAAAAAGTGTTCAAAGACATTCAGTAAATCAAGCAGGACATTAAAACATGCAGTATGTACGATACACAGTGTGTAAAAGTCATAAGCCACTACTGCATTTGCTGTTTTAGTGATTACAGAATGACTGTATGTAATTTTGCGCACATTCCATTCTGTTTATTAGAATTCAACCAGAAAATACGGCTTAAATTTAAATTTGTGTTGTTGTACTTTTGTTTGTTTTTACTTTTTGTCTAATTGTTTAAGACGTGTGAAAGACAGAGTTAGAGAGAGATGGGAGAATGCTTACAGCCTTCACTAAAACAAGGTGGAAGCTCTGGTTTGTCCTGGGACTGCATTTCTGCCAGTGCTGTTGGCAATATTAAGCATAATAATGATCCCGAGCATACTGCTAATCTACTAAAATCACAGTTGGAAAAAAGTGAACACATGAAAAGATGAAATACAGACAGTATTGAAATGGCCTCCACAGTGTCCAGACCATAATATTATAGAAACAGTATGAGATCACCTGGATATTTTGCACATTATTTCAGAAAACTTCAGTCTTACCCAAAACATTCATGCTATGCTTGGTGCCTAGGGAGGTTGCGCCAAATACTAACTGTTGCTTAGAGGCCTGTTTATAATGAGTGTATTGTTTCATAATATGCTATTATTATGATACTATGAATCATTTTTCATGGTTTATTTGCATAAAATATTTTCATTATTTGGATGATCACAATCTAAATGCAAACAGAAACGTGAATAGCAACATGGTGAGATGGTTGCAAGCTTGAAAGTACAATGATTACATTTAGCATCTTATTTAGCAATATTTCATGTTTGGCCTATTTATTTTATTTTACTATTATCATGTTTTTAAAAATGCTCTTTATTTATTTGTATTTCTACAGTGTTAATTAAATATTTGCCAAGAAGTTTTGCATAAAAGTGAAAAAAATAGCCATATAATATTTACATATATTTAATATTTACATATTTACATAATATTTATGTAAAAAATATAAACTCAATATTAACTGATAGAATTTACAAAGAAATTTAGAAATTTACTGTATTGCGATATATATCATTATCGTGATATGAGATAGATAACTTATATTGTGTAAACATTTTTTGGATTCATGAAGCCTCTGATGTTAGGAATTCATGAAATATCTATGATTTTTGCTGTTTGAAGTAGTCAGTCCATGTAACTGAAAGTCAGAGCAGTCTGTAAACTCTGAGGAGATGATTACACAGAAAACTTTGTAGTGCATTATGGTACAGATTTTTTTCTTTTTTTCAGACTGTGATGTAAACATGAAACATGTTTGATATTTTGATGCAATTTTACAACATAAATTGTGCCAGATTTACAGAACAGAGCTAATAGGTGTCACAGAGTAATAACATAAAATACCAATGATGATTGAACAACTGAACATGTAAATTAAAAAACTAAGAAACTTAAGCTCATTTCCATAATTTGTAACTTCAAAACAATGCAAATGAACTTTGGGGTGTTAAAGGGGTTTACCTTTAAACGAAAATGTTGTAATATGAGATTGTTGTCATATTTCCCAGCCCTACTTGAAGAAGTAATTGTCTTCGTTTTACATTTAAACCTCTAAATACATACAAATGGCATAAAAAGAAAGAAACTTTTATGTGAATAAATATACAAAATCCTGTGAAACAATCTTTGGCCACCAAAGCTGGTGGTGATCTACAACTTTACAGTACAGTACATGTGGTACACTATAAAAAAATATCCATAAATTAGCAGTTTTCCTTATTTTGTTATGCATGTCTTTATTTTTTATTCATTTATATATGCTTTTGAATTGTATAATAGGACATTGCTCTTTCTTTCAACAACCTTTATCCTTGAAAAGTAACTTTTATAAATATTTTAATAGTTTAAAGTGATATACTGTCTGGGTTGGTGTTATATATTATGGTAAGGGAGAGCGGGGACGAAAGTAACATTAGACAAAAGTAACAAAGCGATTTTCTCAAAGCCCTGACAGCATTTGCTGTCCAGGATATAACAGCACATTCAGCATGCAACTTTGATGGAGCTGCCAAATATATGCTGATTTCGGGGCGGTGTCCTGCTAAATTTTTTTAGTGCAAGAAGTAAATTATTATAGAGTTTTTTTTGTTTTGTTTTGTTTTTTTAATACAAGTTGTGTTTCTCTTTTCATGCATCACAGTAATGATCAATCTACAGGCTATTTAGTGCAATAACACACCCTTAAGTTTGCAATGTCTGAGTTTTCCAGCTTTAAATGGCAAGATTTCCTGTGGGCACGAAAGTAAAACTGTTATTTATGTCTCACTGCTAATAGCAGTGCCTAATTTTTCACTTCCACATTAGAGTTTTCAGTGTTTTCATTCATAAGTTTTATAAAATTAATGAATATTGGCAATAATAATAAAAAGAAATCAAAAATTGTAGAAAAATTTTAACATATTGCATTGCTGGATTGCTTTTGAAACATTTTTTTATGGAGCTGAAATTTAAAATGAAAACGCAGTTTAATATTTTTTTGCAAAAATAAAGGACAAAATATGTTTGTAGTTAACATTAGTCAGATATATTTAAAATAAACAAGATCAAGTCAGAAATCTAGCAAATATTGTTGTGTTACAATGAAAAATTACAATGAAAATTAAATAAAAATAAAAATGTATGTTTACAGTGAAATTATCTTGAAGTATAATAGATAGAAATAAATAGAAAATAGTTTTTTATGAAAAATTGTACTTTTATTCCTGCTCTCGCCCTACAAAAACCTTAATTAGTAATTTTATTTCAAACTACTAAAATGTCAACAAAAGTCACTTTGTTAAACTGTAGAGTTGAATTTTCAACATCAAAAGTCAACTGAGCAGAGAGCAAGGTCCCATTACGCAATTCACAACCAAATAATAAACAGAAAACACTTGGACATCACAAAATACAGAAACTCCTAATTAACAGATATGTTTTACAGTGTAATTTGCTCTCCAAGACTGCATATAGACAATCCAAATTACAGTAAAAACAGTATGCTTCAAAATACTATTTCACATGTGTATTTTATTCCAGGAATAGCAAAGCAGAAATGTAATAACCAACTAATCCGGTCTTGAGTGTCACATGATCCTTCAGAAATCTAAGGATTTTTCTAATTTCTTTGTATAATTATCAAGAACATATGGAAATGTCTGAGGCATCACTGGAGTGAAATCCAGTCGAACACCTACCCAGAGCTCTGAGCTACGGGGAGATCTAATCCACCCTCTGCCCACTCAGCCTTAACCCATCGGGGCCGGCGAGCTCCATTCCATCAGCTGCTATTTCTGTCAGACCCATGCATGAAGAGACAGCTTGGGCTGAAGCAGAAGCACTGTGGGATTTTCTATACTCTGTGCAGCATAAATGAATCCACAGGGCCTTTTATCATGCTGCTTATGTAACGCTTCGGTTTGCCAAAAAAGAAGTGCTACAATTACAGAGCGGATAATCAAAGTGGCACCCAACATGGTGGCGGATGACAAAAATTTTCACGCAAATGATGTTAAGTGATAACTGGACAGCAGTTTCTGAATTTAACCCTGGAAAATATATCACGGAAATTGAGCGAGTCAGATGATGTGCTTGATAGTTAACCCATGTGCACTAGAGAACAATATATTTCTCCTAAATGTGCTGGAGCTACAAAGTCATTACATATCATGACTAAGAGACTAACGTTACTACCTTGTTCGTTGTCTCTTTTCCTGAACCCTGCGGCAGGATAGAAAATGTTTTTTGATAAAATCTGAGTTATGTTTTGAATGACTCTGCGTGAATGTTGTTTTCTTTTAGTCATGAAGCTGTGATGAGTCATGACCAGAGCCAGATAGAAACTGTGGACCCTGTTTTGCTATTTTTTCATAGAATATTCCGTAGAGCACAACCTCAAAAACAATGCAATGCAATGCAATGATCTTTGTGGTGTTAAAGGGGTACACTGAAACAAAAGGATTCATTGGATTTGCTATTTTTTTGTAAGGTAAGTGGTTGCAAACAATTATATGGGCTGAATTTAACCCTCAGGGGTCTAAGGGTGTTTTGGGGCTGTGGAGAAGTTTTGACATGTACTGACATTTGTGTTGTTTTCAGTATCTTAAAAACATATTAATGGCTAAAGTGTGATAACACTGTAAACAGCACAAGCTGGGCTACAATAATACCTAAGCAGCATGTTTGTATGTGCTTGTGTTTTTGAGAAAAAAAAAGTTTATGCGTGGTTAGTGAAAAACTAAAATTTTGAAGTCACTGAAACAAGGCCGTGAAACACATAGAGAACATTTGTTCACAAGACTTTTGAGAACTGGATCTTGTAGCCTAGTGTTTTTGCTTCAAAATGATGCGAGAATCATCTTGTTTACTTGCTCACAGAAAACAATATATTGAATTAAATTTTCTAAGTCACTTTCTGAGTGAAAATGGTCTATGCGAGAAGGCGTGAACAATCATTACTAATGCAGTGAGTCACACCTGAGAAGACAAAGACCTGCATAATGAGCTGCATAATGAGCCATCAGACAGGTATGTGACTAAGAGAGAAGAGTTTCAAGAAAGAATCTGAGAAAAAATAAGTTTTTATATTTTTTGGTTTGCAGTTTATTTAAAATATATTCAACTATAACACAAAATAACTCGAGATACACTTGTGAGAGTCAGTACACTGTATAAAACTCTGTAAACTATATAAACTTACATGTAGCAAATCTACTGAAAAGTAAAATAAAATAAATTGGTACCATTGTTTTTGTTTACATCACTTCAGAATGGTCTATTGTAGGCTGTTTATATTCATTTCATATAGCATTACATTTCATTATATATAGGCCTATGTTTATCATTATACACTATGTACGTTATATGATACACTTTGTACATCAATGGAACTGTAAGTGGCCTGTAAGGACATATTTCAAATAAATCATGAAGGTGAACTTACTCGACACGAATTCTATCCTCCGACTGGGTCATTAAATTGTTTGCTTAAATTAAGCCCATACTAAGGCCCAATCCCAATTCTATTTTTGTACCCCTTCAAAATTTACCTCTAAGAAATGGGACACCACTACAACACTTGCACACGTCATCATATGTCATCGTGAGCTCTTGCTTCATATGAGATTGACGATGGTGACTGCTGTAGTTATTCCAGTTGCTTTATTTTTTGGTATTTATCATAAGGAAATCACTGAAGGCATATATCATGTTATCATAACGATATAATGTGGTAATAAGATCGTAACTATACTGTGCATTTACACAGTGGCCATATTCATCTATGTAAACACATCTATGTAAAAGCTCATTCCCAGCCACTAGACTTTTCTGACAGGGTACTCGAGTGTCATCGAGTGTCAGAATGTCGTGGGACTACTACACTGGAGTTATTAATATGGATTATAGATTTTATGATTGTAGCGTTTTTTATTTTAGCGTTTTTTTTTTTTTAAAGCATGATGGTAAAACACGAACGGGGTTAGGAATGTATTAAAACATGTGCTTGTTTGTTGTAAAAATTTGTAACAATGACAAAAAAAATACTAATATGGCTATGCTGCCGTTGTGTCTAATGTATTCTGGGAAATTTTCTTACCCCTAGGTTTCGAGTGTGGTCTTGAAAAATCTCTGTTCGAAGGTGTATCTACCCCTTCCACTTAGCCCTACGCCTTCAAGGTAAAGAGAATTGGGACACCCCCACCCCTTTACGTGAACACGCAAATGCGGCGTAGGGGGAAGGGGAAGGGCTAAGGGGTAGAATTGGGATTGGGCCTAATTGTTTGCAACCAGTTCTTCTTGGCCTTGCCCTCTTCAATCACTCCTCTACAGCCTTCCAATCCACTGCATGATTTTGTAGAAACGTAGATCTTCTTCTACGTCGTCTAACCACTTATTTCGTGGCCTGCCATTACATCTCCTTCCTTCCCGCTTTAGCTTGTACACATTCTTAACAGCTCTCTTATTTTAAGTGGCCCAGCCATCTTAAACGGTTCCTCTTTATTTGTGTGACCAGGCTTGGCTCACCATACAGGCCTGCCACTTCTGCATTACTCCTTATTCGTCATTCACCTTAGTCACAAACTTGGTCACTGGTAACTGCAACCAGTTACCTTAAAAAAAATGAGTGTGTATGGATGTTTCCCAGAGATGGGTTGCGGCTCGAAGGGCATCCGCTGTGTAAAAACGTGCTGGATAAGTTGGCGGTTCATTCCGCTGTGACGACCCCGGATTAATAAAGTGACTAAGCCGAAAAGAAAATGAATGAATGAATGAATGAATAATGACATAGCTGGGAAAAATATAATTTATTGCAGAGCTTCTTGTTTGGTCTGATACCCAATTTATATCGTATCTCAGCCAGGCAGTGAAGATTGCTGTTTTTTAAAGAAATTAAACCTTAAATGCTGCAATTTTGTATGGAATGACCATTCACCGGAAGCCCTAGGGCTGGCTGACTGAAATTAGAAGTCTTTGTGCATATGCCCCATTGTGTAATAAAAAAAAATTGTGTGGATACAATCAAAATCCAATTAGAACCTCTTGTTTGATAAACAAAACTACAGCCAATCTCTTATCTACAGTAATACATCCACTAAACGATGTAATAATACTTTACAAATTGTATTGTACATCAATTATTTCATAATTTATTTTCATTGCATATTATTCAATAATAATCATAAAGTTACTATTAAAAACTAAATAATTACAAATGGACACACTTTTACATATTAAATACATCAACCCAGGCTCATTATGAATACATACCCCTGTATACATTTCTGGACAGAGCAAAATAAGTCCCAGGAGGTATGTTTTTTTGCAGTTTTTGTTTTCGCGAAACCCCCTGAATGCGCTGTGTAAGCTTTTTCAGATCTCATATTTCTCTTGCAAGTGCCATTCGCACCTGCGGTTCTTGCATAAATACACCAGAGGCGGCTAAGTAAACTTTTTCAGATCTCAAATTTCTCTGGTGAGTGCCATTCACGCCTGCTGTTCTCATGTAAATCCACCGTTGTGTACGCTTTTGCAGATCTCAGTTTTCTATCGCAAGTGCCATTCGTGCCTGCTGTTCTTCTCTAAATCCACCAGAGGCCGCTATGTTTGATTTTTCAGATCTTAAATTTCTCTCGCGAGTGCCATTCGCACCTGCGGTTGTTGCGTAAACACACCAGAGGCGGCCCTGTAAGCTTTTTCAGATCTCAAATTTTCCTTTCGAGTGCCATTTTCGCCTCTGTTCTAATGTAAATCCACCAGAGACCGTTGTGTATGATTTTTCAGATCTCAAATTTCTATCGCAAGTGCCATTCGTGCCTGCTGTTCTCACGTAAATCCATCAAAGACCGCTGTCGACTGACTGACTGATTGACCGACCGATCGCCCAACTCACCGCCTTCCCTAATGCCAACCGATATGGTTTTAAAAGCACCGATTGACCCTATTACCACGTTCAAAAGCAATACAGAAAAAAAAGCCCTCACGGCCACTTGATTTTTACCACATTTTCAGGTCTTACCACATTCTCACCTTGTTATTTTACTTGTTTATTTTATTTTTTGCCTTTTGTTTTTTGTTTTTACCTGCTTTCTGGTACTGTTCTTCTCCAGACTCGAACCCTGTCATTGCAGTCAACTCATCTCTGCGTCTCAAGTTTACCAACATATGCAGCAAGTTACTGGGCAAACTAGTAGCAGTGGAAAAGCTGTCCACACAGAGGTAAGTAGTGCGAAAAGAAACAGAAGCCGTCGGCGGCGTCATACCTCCCTGTAGCGTTAGTTTCAAAGACAAAATGCAGCCATAAGTAGCTCTGGCTACATAATTTGCGCTCTCCAGAAACATACAGTATATGGGGGTACATTTTTTACAATGAGCCTGTGTTGAAATAAATAGACTGAATGATGGGCTCAAAAATCTGTAGAAATCTCAGTGTGGGCATAGTCAGGTCTTGTCTTCTCTTGATCATAAACTCACTGCCTTTTTCATTCTGATTACATGCAGTTTGGTACCACATAAATATTTCCTGAATATCGATTCCAAAATTGTCTTTATGAGAGTTTTGTTTTGTATTCATGAAGCCTCAGTAAGAATTTATAAAATAACACAATCTTTGCTCTTTGAGTTTTGCAGTGCAAGTAACTAAACATCAGAGCAGGCTCTGAGCAGATGATTTCACAGAAAACTTTGTAGTCTATAATGGCTACAGATTTTTTTTTCACTTTAGATTGTGATTCAATTCTGTCAGAAGGCATCGAACATCTTTGATATTTTGGACACATCTTTGAACACAAATTGAGATAGATTCACTGAACAGAGCAAATAAGTTTCAGAGAGCAATTGCATAAAAGCCTGATAGGAGTGGAACATTTTGTGATTGATCAACTGAAAATGTACCAATTAAAGAACAAAGATACTTAAGATCATTAGCATAATTTTGAACACAACCCCAAAGACATTGCAAATTAGCTTTTCTTGGGTGTTAAAAGGAGAGTGGCATCTAAATCTCAA
This sequence comes from Danio kyathit, assembly GCA_903798195.1. Taxonomy (NCBI): domain Eukaryota; kingdom Metazoa; phylum Chordata; class Actinopteri; order Cypriniformes; family Danionidae; genus Danio; species Danio kyathit. The sequence continues at coordinate 63,724,200 of LR812523.1, read as the reverse complement.
AAAAGGCACCTACACAGTTCCTCTGTATTAAATGCATCTATTTTAAAAGCATCTATTAAAGACTATATTATATAGTTATACTTAAGTTAAATTTAAATTAATGAGTAATTTATACATAAATTCTAATTGAATAAATAAATTAGGTCACACTTTATTTTGATGGTCCGTTTGTTGAATTTAAGTTACATTACATCGACATGTCAACTAATTCTCATTAGATTATAAGCAGAGATGGGAAGTAACGAAGTACAAATACTTCGTTACTGTACTTAAGTAGTTTTTTCGGGTATCAGTACTTTACTCCACTACTAATTTTTTTGACTACTTTTTACTTTTACTTCTTACATTTTTACACAAATATCTGTACTTTCTACTTCTTACATTTTTTAAACCACAGTCGTTACTTTCGTTTTTATGTGTTTGGTGGCGCGATCTATATTATTTCTTATCATTGCGCAATAATATGAGCGCCTTTTTGACGCAGCCAGTTTATTTTTCTCATTGCGCGCCTGCGTGCAGCAGCGCGCGGCTTCTTCAAGCATATCGCGCACCGTACATGGCCTAGCCCCAGTTCATGAAGATTACTATGAGAAAGGCTACTGCGCAGTGACAGAGGGAGTCGGCGAATTTAACATGACTGATGCTGCCCTGTTTACACAAGACAACTTTTGCTCGTTCGGATCACAGGTAAACGAGACACATTCCAGTCAAAAACATGCAGTTTAAATGCTTTTGTCACTTCCGATCATACTGCACGGGCTTTCTCTGGTCTTTCATTCTAATACTGCGAAAATAGTGCTTTTTGTAAAGATTAGTACATTTAGGACTAAAACAATCAAATACTTTATAAGAAATGTATGCATTGCGGTTTATTTCCTTTATTTCTGATGAGTTTATATTTCCTTAAACAGAATTTGTAATGGCTGTGTCCTATTCCCACTTATCCCCCCTATGCCCTATTCATTTAGAACATTCTAACATTCAAAGTTTGAATTATTAAAAATAAAGAAGCATTAAGGTCATCTCTCTTAGGTGTAATTTGCTTTTTAAAGTATTTTTACAGTTCAGTTTTAGCGATCTTCATGTTTACAATTGCGCTCCCTTTGCAGTGCATTTTGAAAACTTTGATGTAATTTTGAACACAGCCTCATGACAAAAGCTATAGGTGACTATTTTTTAAAAGCGGAATTTGTTACATCTCCAAAGCTTGTGAAAACAAAAAAAAACATAGCATACGTTAATTCTTTTAATTTATAGTAGGTTATTTATTAAGTATCTGTACTGTATATGACATGGGCCTGCTGGTTAGAGCATATCTGCAGTGGTTTGCACGTGCTCAAATTAAAACTTTTCAAGACTTTTCAGACTTTTCAAAAAATAAATAAATATCCTACTTAATAATCATCATTAATATTATTATTAAAATAGGATTTTTTTTCATTTTCTAATAAATATTACATTTCATTTCTTAATAAATAGCCTCATTATTTGTTTATTTATATGATTTATATGATATTATATATGACAAAACTAATATTGGATTTTATTTTAAATGCATGTTTATGTAAAACAATATAATTTGCACAAAGAAATGATGGGGTTGTTCTCTAAAGAAGTTACTCCACCCCGTTTAGAGCATCATTATGGGCGTTTTACGTTATAACTAACGTGGTTCAAACCATGGATCTGCGACAGAGAAACTAAGGGTTTTGGGAAACACTCGTCACCACATCGTTCTTTTCCCAAACGATGCATGGTACTATGATAGTTCAGCAGCAAGTTGTTTCCGTTGTTTGGGAAATGCACCCCTGGGCAATTTATGTGTATGTTACCTGTCTTACCTGTGTATGTTGCTTTTAGCATAGAATAAATGTATTGCAGTTTTTCTCAGTCACTTTGGCACATTTCTCAGATCAGAACTGAAACGTGTAATACAGTAGGACAAAGTGTATTTCTCAAAAAAACACGTATAAATAGCAAAACACCATGGATTACCTGCAAAAGCCAGTCTCCTGCTCAAAATCCTTCAGTTCATCCCTCAAAACTAAATTTCTGTGACAGTCAACATGTCAGTGGCGTCAGAATGACATGTCCTTGTGTCATTGTATAAGAATAAGACTTAGAAAAATGTAAAAATGCATTATGACTAAATATTAAGACAACTTGTTCGGGCATTTGAACGATTAAATGTTGTGGGGGTGAGTCTATTCAACCGAGATAAAATAACACATGTTGATCAACATGACATAAGCAACTGATAATATAGGAAACATCAGAGAATTGCACATAACCATTTGCATGGATGAACAAAAGCATTTGCAACTTGTTCATAATGAGAAACTGCTTTCTGATGTGCACAAGTGACACAATGATGATCTGAAGATTGAACAGGGGTTTTGAGAATTTCAATTCTGATCTGAGAAATGGACCAAAGTGACTGAGAAAAACTGTAACAGAATTAGTGTTTATCCATTAAATAAAATAACCACAATACCTGAAAAAACACACACTGAAATAGCAGGTTATATATGAGAGCTACTCTCTTAAGAGAATAAGAAGCTTTAGCCTAATGCAAAAAAATTGTTTACAGTCATATCTGATTCTGTATTTATTTTAGCAAAAGACAAAATCAACATGAATGGCAGCTGTTATTTTTGATCTAACAGCGGCAAAACTACATGCTGAACACTGAGTTTGCGTCAGGATGATTACCTACCTACAGTATCTCACTTGTTATCCTTCAGCTTCGTCCCTGAATTATCAGGGGTTGCCACAGCAGAATGAACCGCCAATTATTCCAGCATTTGTTTTACGCAGTGGATACCCATCCAGCTGCATCCCAGTACTGGGAAACACCCATACACACTCACATTCACACACACACACACACACACACTTATAAACTACTGCAAATGTAGTTGAATTATTATTCGCCTATACCGCATGTCTTTGGGACTGTGGTTGAAATGAGTACTTTTTACTTTTTTACTTTTGTACATTTTTCAGGCAGTACTTCTGTACTTTTACTTAAGTACAAAAGTGTAGTCAGTACTTCTACTTTTACCAGAGTCGTTTTAAACATGAGTATCTGTACTTCTACTTAAGTAAAGGATGTGTGTACTTTTGCCATCTCTGATTATAAGTAGACTGTTAGGTTGGGGTTAGGGTTGGGGTTACAGTTAGGGTTAGTGTAAGTTGATATGTACTTGCTAAGTTTCTTATAGTCAGTTAAATGTATGTTGAGAGAGCAGTATCAACAGATATTAAGCAGACAGTCTACTAATACTCAAATGGACCATCAAAATAATGTCTTACCATAAATTATACCTAATTAATTATATATATTTATTTATTCATTTATTTATTTTCTTCTCGGCTTAGTCCCTTTGTTAATAAATGTATATTTATTAAATTAAATATACTTTATTTTGTTTTAATAAATAAATTATACTTAAGTTAAACTGTAAAAGCCTTTTCTAAATTTAGAATGTATATGGTCATTTAAATATTTATTTACTCTTTATTTACACATTTACAGCATTATTTGTAACTACTTCAACCCAGGCTCATTGTGGATATGTACCCCTGTATTCATTTCTGGAGAGTGCCAAATACGTCCTAGAAGCTAAATTTTTTTTGCATTTTTTGTTTTCACCAATCCACCAGAGGCCACTGTGTACGCTTTTTGACACCTCAAGTTTCTCTTGCGAGTGCCATTCGTGCCTGCTGTTCTCGCGGAAATCCACCAGAGTCGTCTGTGACTGATTGACTTTTATTTGAACAAAATTAACATTTATGAATAATGCATTATTTTAAAGTTTTAAACTTAATCATGTTTTTGTATTGTATAACTTTTAGATTATTAGATTAAATTAAATAAGTTAATTATTTGTATATGGAATCATATTACTTCTTTAGAAACTATGCAAATACAACAGCGCATCCTGAAGAAATGCAGATGTAGCATTTGTAGTGTATAGCAAGCCACTCATTCATTATTATGTAAGTTCTCTTGCCAAAAACAACAGGTAATTAAAATGGCCCAAGAAGATTCTGGGACAAAGCGAGTACTGAAATCAGGATCAATATTGGCATTTCCGAAAGAAAGAGAGAGAAAGATAGTGACAAGCTGGACCTCTAGAGATGCCAATCCTGCATATGTTTTATTAGACAGGTGAGCAACCGTTCAGAATTGAATCAAGCTTAGTGCAATGTGCAACAATTTAGCCACTTACCAAATATATAATATTATAACAATGTTTAGAACATTAAAACAACCACATAAAACATATAGTTAAGCTTCACATAAAGAATGAAATGTTTGAGTTTGACATGAGTAAAACAGCATTTCAATGTTACTTCTTACTGTTTAATTTTAGGTAATGTAAAGGATTAAATCACAACATTTACCCTTCATTACACATCCATGAACAGGATTACCATCGACTGTCAAGGTCAATAGTGATTATACTGTAAAAAGTGAAAACTTAAACACATTACTTCAGCTTGTTACAACTACATTAAATAATTAGTTTCCACTTAATCTAGTACAGTTTTCAGTAGTAAATAAGTTGGAAAAACCGTATTATTTTAGGTGTAGGAAGTTAAAGTAATTTATTTTAAGTTCAAGTTCAAGTTTATTTGTTTATAGAACACATTTAAAAACAGTCACAAGACTGACCAAAGTGCTATACATGAGAAAAAGTAAAATAAAAATACAGAAACTTAAGAAGAAGACAAGAGAAACAACAAAAAATGTAGCAGAAAGGACTATTAAAATAATATTAAAAACCCAAGCTAAATAGGTATGTTTTTAGGAGTGATTAAAAATAGAGATTTTAGTTGATCAAATTAGGCTTTTTACATCGTAAAAAGTGATTACTAAACAAAGAGTAAACCCTTTGCCTCAAAAATGACAAAACAAATGACAAGTTTCTTAAAAAATTTATGTAGTATTTCTGTTTTAACTTCAAGCTAAGTTCACTTAACTTGATTTGTATAATATAATAGTATTGTATTATAGTTCATTCTCGTAATAATTTAAAGGCAATCAGTTTACTCACTTTTTCAACTAATCGATTTTTCGTGTAGTGGAGCAAATCCGTTGGAACTTGAAACTTAATAATTACTTAATTATGCACATAGTTCATTTACTCTATAATTTAAAAACAACTGGGTTTACTCACCTCTTTTACTCTAAGTAAAGTCAATTTATCACTATAAAAGCAACAGGTTTACTCACTTGTTTAAGCAAAGTCAACTTATCGCTTTAAAAGCAACAGTTTAACTTACTTTTTTATTATTTAACTTATATAACTTATCGATGTGAAACATTCATATTATGCCAATAATTTATTAAGTAAATAATTTTCATGTATTTTTATGTCTTTCCTCCTAAAACTCCCTTGAAAAATGAATTAATCTTTCTTCAAAAAATCTTTCTTTGCAGATTTCCCTCACAGTTTTCTAAATGAGTGTTAATGGTTGTATTGAAGAAGTTCATGTAACTGGTTAAAACTGAAGAAACACATTGACCCTTCAGAGCCACTTGCTAATGTGGCTAATGAACGGATAGGACGGATCTGTTAATGAGCTTGAGGATAGAGTCAGACCTTCACTAATGACCCTGGACAGAAAAATGTCACGAGGACATTCTATGACTTCTAATTAACTGTGAAATAAATAATCTCTTCGATTAAGTCCTATTCACAGAGCCCACAGAGTAACATTCATTCATTCATTCATTTTCTTTGACTTAGTCCCTCTATTCATCAGGGGTCGCCACAGCGGAATGAACCAACTTAAACAGCATATGTTTTACACAGCGGATGCCCTTCGAAATGCATTCCAGTACAGGGAAACATACACACTCATTCACACACACATACACTACGGCCAATTTAGTTTAATCAATTTACCTATAGCGCATGTCTTTTGACTGTGGGGGAAACCGGAGCACCCGGAGGAAGCCCTTCACCAACACAGGGAGAACATGCAAGCTCCACATAGTAACATATAAGCCTAAACCTAGTCACCCTATGGCTCTATGATAGCAGGTGTTCATCTGAACGAGAGGCGGGCCTGGCATTTAAAAACAGGGTTGCGTGAAAGAATATAATCTTGTGTGTATAGGCAAGATTCCCTTGCTTCTGTCAGAACAACCTATAAAACAACCGTACATCAGCAGAAATTTGTACATCAATGAAAACAGATCAGTCTGATTAAATGTGCTTAGCTATGAGCATACTTTGCACAAATCACATGTTGGTGACTCTTCATCTTTCAGTAAAACAATCACTGCATCCCAAATGGCACACTATACACTATGTACATAAACACTGTATATTTATGCGCTTACACACTAAACAGCAAAATATATGTGTATTATATATAGTATATTTAGTGTCATCCCAATTGGAAGGGTTATTACTAACCAAAAATTCAAACTGTTTTTCTTGATGACGTTTGACGGTTGCCGAATTAGTGAAATGACCAAACTACCAACAGTACCTGCCATGAGTATAACTGCATTCACTATCAGTCTGCATTCACTCAAAATGAGAATTGGTTTCACAATCCAAAATAAATAATCCAACATAAGTGCCAGATAGCTCTGCCCCTTCCTCTACTGTACGTGAGCAGATCTGCAACTGTTGAGTGTGTGAAGTGTCCAACATTCCACACTTAGTTTTAATGCACTACTTACACTCTACAAAATGGCATAAAATAGTGCATGACTTGGGATGCACCTATTAGGGTTGCGCGGTTTACCGGTACTATGGTAGTATCACGATACTATGGCTCCAAAATACTGGCAGTGCCACTGTAGTTTGTAAACGGTAGTATCATCATTAATGATTTATCTACAATAGATAATGTTTCATGTGGAAAAGTAACTAAAATGCTCACTTGTTGTGTTTTATTTGAATAGTCTGTGGAGCCCTTTAAGTTTGCAAAACTGTGTGCCATTTATGGTAGCCTTTTGCACGTTTTCTAACGCTTCAGTTCGAAACGCACATCTGAATCGGTTCATTTCTGTTCCTGTCAATATGATTTAGTAGCTACAACAACCGCGACAATCTCTTTAAAAGAACGACACACAAAGTGAAATTTTGAATTACTTTGGATTCTTACTTGATAAGACTGAAAGAAAAAATAGATGAAAAACCCAAAATAGCAACAGGAAACATTGAAACAATTTTTGACCACTTCATATAGCCTAATATTGTTGGAAAAATGCTCTTTTGTAACATATTTCATTTGTATAATTTGTATCTTTATTGTAATGTATTTTTGTTAGTGGGCAGCACGGTGGCGCAGTGGGTAGCACAATCGCCTCACAGCAAGAAGGTCGCTGATTCAAGCCCCGGCGGGGTCAGTTGGCATTTCTGTGTGGAGTTTGCATGTTCTCCCAGTGTTTGTGTGGGTTTCCTCCAGGTGCTCCGGTTTCCACCACAGATCCAAAAAACATGTGGTATTGGTGAATTGGGCAAGCTAATTTGTCCCTAGTGTATGTGTGTGAATAAGTGTTTATGGATGTTTCCCAGTGATGGGTTGTAGCTGGAAGGGCATTAGCTGTGTAAAATATGTGCTGGATAAATTGTCGGTTCATTTCGCTTTGGTGACCCCAGATTAATAAAAGGACTAAGCCGAAAAGAAAAGAAAAGAAATGAAATTTTTGTTGATTAGTTATCTACAAAATAAACAAAAGAATGAATAAATTCTATTTTTTTAAATGAACGCATTCAAGTATGCCTATTATAACATAAAATATAGTATTTCTGACCATTTTCTTCATACTTTGAGTTTAGAATTACAGTATCGCAATACTACTTGGTATCGTGATACTTCAGCTGGTATAGTATCGTGATATTAAAGGTGCTGTATGTAAGTTTTTGACTCTTCTAAAGCATAAAAATACAATAATATGTGTGCAGATATTTAAGAAACATCCCAAGTGAACATACTTGTTTAACTGACAAACAATGCTGAAGTCAAATATTCTGCTTTGAAAATGTTTTTTTCCGTGCCGGAACGATGTCTTTGTTTAGGTAATTTTCACATGCACATGCCAGTTTAGCCAATTATAATTCAGCACCCCGGGTTGCCTTGTTGGAAAACAGCATATTTCATTCATTCATTCATTCAGAAAGACTCTAAAAGCATGCGTCTATGAGCGAAATGCTACAGTGTAGTGGAAAGTATCAGATGTCAAAATGAGACAGATTCAGTTCCACATGACGTTAATTAGCAAATGACATAAATATTAGGAACGTGAGCAGGTTACATCGCGTGTCCTAACAACACGCTGTGACGAGATTGTTATGAGTGATGAGCCATTTGGCTGTTTGCACCACAAAACACGGCAGAAATTTAAATACAGCCTTTCAGAAGCACAGAATATGCACTCACTCACAAAACGGTAAGGTTTAGAATCTATTTATACATGTTAACCCTCTTTAACATCATTAAAGGTGAAGTGAACTTTCTGCTTTCAGTATATGGTAATACACGTCATGTAAAATGCATTCAAACTCGCATTGTTAGCATTTAGCACTGAATAAAGCACACGAGGCTTACCTGAGGTGATCTGTCATAGGTTTCTGTTGTTCAGCTGTGAGAAATAGAAGCCGCTTCTAATAAATCAATTCGAGGTGTTGGTTAGAACCAAAACTCCTTTTAATATGGAGAATATTCCCTCAATCGCGTGTCGTTGCTTTTATTTAGAACACAGTTTAAAATCCCTCAAACTGGCAACCCGGCGTACCTTTATTATGATTCAGGACTGCAATACCTAGTTCAACCACTGGGTGTCAAACTTACATACTGCACCTTTAATTAATGGTATTGGGACAACCCTAGCACCTAATATACATTTTTCAGTGACCGATATTAGAAGCTTTTGCGCCTGGTACTTACCCACCAAGCAATTTTGCTTTTAAAAGGCATCCAAGCATAGATGTCTTGACTAAAACCATGCTGAATTTCGGCTGACTAGTCAGAACAGTCATTAAATACACAGATTAGACAGACTTTACATCTATAGTTATTCCTTCCTGTCTAGTTGATGGCTAGTCTCTTTTTGGACTATCAATGACAGTCCAAGATTAGCCTTGTTTAGTCATGTTTGAATGGCTATTAGCTGTTTTTTAATCACACACACTAAAATGCTTCTATACAGTAGGATTAATTATAGAAACTAATCACCAGGGGGGCTTTTCCCAAACAACGACGTAACTCACAGCTGAACTATCATGGTATGATGCATCGCTTGGGAAAAGCACGATGTAGTGACGAGTGTTTCCCAAAACCCCATAGTTTCTCAGTCGCAGATCCATCGCTTGAACCACGTTAGTTACAGCATAAAACGCCCATAATGATGCTCTAAACAGGGTGGAGTAACTACTTCTTTAGAGAAGAACCCCATAATTTTTTTGTGCAAATTGTATTGTTTTACATGCACACGCATTAAAAATAAAATCCAATATTAGTTTTGGTAAAAACATGCACTCGTTTTTCATATTAATTGAAATATATGTACATGGCACATAGGGCCTGTGCTTCCTTTACTAATATTATTGAGAACCATTACATATTCTAAAACATAAAATCACTTACAAAAGCTAACACTATTCTAATATCATATATAAATCATAAATAAATAAGTAATGAGGCTATTTATCATAAATATATTTACTTAATAATAATATTAATAATATTATTAATGATGATGATTATTATTATTATTTAGTAGGATATTGTTTGTTTATTTATTTTTATTTTTTTGAAAAGTCTACTTTTAAAATTTGACATGAAAACCACAGCAGAAAGTTCTAACCAGCAGGCCCATGTCATATACAGTACATAACCCACTTAATAAATAACCTTCTATAAATTAAAAGCATTAACATATGCTGTGTTTTTTGTTTTCACAAGCTTTGGAGACGTAACATAAATTCCGCTTTTAAATAATAAGTCACCTATAGCTTTCGCCATGAGGCTGTGTTCAAAATGATATCAATGTTTTCAAAGTGCACTGCGAAGGGAGCGCAATTGTAAACATGAAGATCGCTAAAACTGAACTGTAAAAATACTTTGAAAGCAAATTGCACCTAAGAGAGATGACCTTAAAGCTTTTTTATTTTTAATAATACCAACTTTGAATGTTAGAATGTTCTAAATGAATAGGGCATAGGGGGATAAGTGGGAATAGAACACAGCCAGGAACTATGTTTCTAACTACAGCTACAGAGGTGCCGTTTCAAGTGCTCAAGTTTGCGATGCAGTTTGCAAATGTTAGTTGGAGCGATGGATTTGGGAAACGGCAAATTAACAAACTATGTTTGTAATGACTGAACTTGCGACCTTAGTTCGCTAACGATGCTTTTGGGAAACGCACCCCAGGACAGTTTTCTAAGAACAAGATTTTTCCCTTTAGGCCTTTTCCTATGCATTCATACCTTCAATAGTAACTCAAATAATTTAATCCAACTAACAGCAGGTGGAAGAATGGATCAAAGTTGGAAGATGGATGATACAATGATAAAAGCTGAGTTTTTGTTGTGCATCAGGGGTTTTGTGATGGAAGTATTGTGTATGAAAGAGCCAAAAGGAGGTCCAAGAGATTGAATCACTTACGGCAGCATTTAGTGCTTTTGTATATATTATCAATGCTGAGGAAAGAATGTAATGCCACAGACAATGGCGACAGACACAGTAAATGCTAATATCAGTAACTTTGGCTGTGATTTGTATGACATGTATTCACCCAATCAACATACAACTGCATCATTGATCATTTCTAGAGTGCTGGATTTGGGTAATTATGAGGCTGATTCAGGTGAGCTTATCTGTGAATATGATGATGATAAAGAAGCCTGAATGTATTGTGCAGGGTGAAGTTCAAGACATCTAATCATTGATGCACTCAAAGCCTTGAGAATAACATGATACTAATGAAAAGCACTGCACCAAATAAGGAATGAATGAAAGGCAGGAATGAATGCATTCACATTTGAATAGGAGAATGGTGGCTGCAGATATGATGATAGGATATGACATGCATCGCCTTTTCTAAAACTTTCTGAACAACAGCATTTTGCCTGAATATACAGCTGCCTGAGATATGACCCCATTAAGAGAGCTCTATCACCTGCATCATTTAAGATAGGTCTGTCAAAATTATCAATATATTGACTTATCGTGCAATACATGAAAGTGTCCTCAATGATTTTTGATGACGCAATATATATTGCCCATACTGTTTACATAGAAGTGAATGTCACTAACATTTCTTCATATCTAACCTTTGTTGGAGGTATCAGAGAGCTCAGATAACTATTTCAGAAACAATGCTTACTAACAGCTGATGAAAGCTTTTTTGAAGAATTTCCATCATTTCTTGAACACTACTGATGGTTTGGACAACGTTGTCTAAATTAGCTGTTTTAAAGCTGCAGTCTACTGTACTTCCAAAAAAGTTCTTCCTATGCAAGTCAATGGGTCCAAATACTAGCTTTACTAGACATCTTCTTTTGTGTTCAACAGAAGAAAGAAACACAAATAGGTTTTAAAAAAAATTAAGGGAAAATAAACAATGGACGGATTTTTATTTTTGTGTTTTGTTTTGTCACCTCAGTCAAAGTTTATATTAGGACATATTTTTAACATAATATTACAAAATCTAAATAAAGTTTGTGCCCCTTGAAAGTGTTTATATTTGCATTTTTATGCTGTTGTATAATCACTACATAATAATCAATAGTAAAAAATAGTCAATAATAATTGTAATAAGTGTAATAATTTATGTGACAATATTTTGTACATGCCTGCTGAATTCATCCTCAACTGCACTGTTTATTTGTTGGGCTCTGGCTGCAATTAGAAGGCTTTGATGTTTAAAAGACTTCCGGACTGTGAGAAGATCGTGACCTAGTGTAACGTTATGGGAAAAATACTTATCTACCATCAGTAATCAGGATAACAAGCTGTACACATGCTTTTGAGTCTACAAACAGAACAAAACTGCAAATAAATGTCACAACCATGATCAGGCCAACCCTATGATGTTATGGGGGCACATAATAATGTTTCAGGGTCACCATCACAATGTGCGCAACATTCCCAATGCATGATCTGCAATGTTATGTAGGGGTCATAGATGACCAGGTACAAACATTTTGAACATATGTTGTTTGTGGATTAATTGAAAATCAAACTAAAGTTTATTTAAATGTTATTTAAGTTACTGTGCAAACATTAATGAGTTTAAAGCATTCAGGTGCAAAAAATAATAATAATTACAATGTGTAGTTATTGTAAAAAGGTTAATTGTACTTAATTTAGACAGCAAAGTCTATGTGCTTATTTACATTTGATTATTAGATTTCTGCACCCAAATCTCTTTGAATATTTTCTCTTTTGCATTTATCTATGCTTGTAATTTGTTTATTATATTTTATTCAGATGCTCCCCTATAACAATCCCAATAAATGTATTATTCAGTAATGAGTTACTTTACAACAGAACTATTCAAGTAGTAAAATAATTTCCATATTGCAATATATATAGCAGAAAAATATTATAAATACTTTATGTTATATGTTTTTTCCAGTAGTTTTCAGTAGTAAATCCTTCATTTTGTTCATTTTGCAATTAATCTAAATATCAACCATTTCATTTATAAACTGTAAACACAACATCGGTTTCAACTAAAGAAAAATTATTTGGTCATTATTTATATATATGAGCAAAATCACACAAGTAGCAGTTTGATATGGCTGTATATCGGCATATCGATATATAGCCATATTGCACTGCTATGAGTGTTTTATTGCGTTCATACAACAGTTTGACGAAATAATCGTGTATATATTAAAAAAAAATCAAACACAGAGTTTTGAAAATCCTTTTGTATGAGGAACTTCTTTCTTCCACCATTCATTCACATCTGCAGCTGACGTCAGAACAGTAGAAACCGTTGCTACTTCACCAACGTCACTTCAGAGCTAGTATTTAAATGATTCTCTAGTATAATATCTAAAGTAATGACCAAACAGGTGATTTTGCTCACATTTTAATATTATAAGGCTGAACGGCATGAAATTCCATCAGTCTACAGAGATTTCCCAGCATTTCTCTTTTGCAATTGGGATATCACAATAATTAACCCCGAAAAAGCCAAAGCAAAGCAAACACTATTAGATTACTATGGTATAAATACAGCAATACAACATACAAAAGAGAGAGATCGACTTAGAATATCAGTTAACTGTTTTAGAATGATTTGATCAGCTGTGGTTTAAAATTCATGCTGAGTTTTTCTCCCCTAAACATTTATTATGCGGTCTCTGTCGCCATATTGTGGCAGAATGTCAATCGTCTTTGCTCTGCTCAGTATGACAGACTGATAACCACGAACGTGGTGAATTTTTTGAAATTGTAAGTATTTTTAACAGGAACTATGCTTATAAATAAACTGCAAAATTGCAATCTAAACAACTATATTCTCGCCTAAAAAGCCTCAAAAGTACATTATATGGTCCAACAGCTGCAATATTTGTCAAACTGTAGTGAGTTTATTGATCTGCTGTCACTCTATGTGGGCAGAGCAATACAGAAGGGTGAGGAGGCTGTACAAATTCTGTTATTACAGGAATATCGCATCAGATTCGAGAACCAGACAGAACTGTTGTTTGTATGTATACTGTATATATATATATATATATATATATATATATATATATATATATATATATATATATATATATATATATATATATATATATATATATATATTATTTGATTTGAGTTTTTATTGTATAGGAAAAATAAAACAAATATTAAAAATAATTAAAATTGCATGAGTATGCATGACTTCTGGATAAATTAAAATTGGGAAACTTTGATCTAATAAATGAACAAGCTAGCAGAACTAATAATGTATGTGTGAGAACTATGTCTAAGAAGATGTTTTTAAAGAGAAATGTTGAGATCAAGAGTAAGTGGTGTATTCCCCAGTGTCTCAGAAACCTCCCCATGGTGGAGACAAGAAATCGACAAAGCTTTGAAGAACAAGAAAACCAGGACCACAAGCTCCTTCACATGAAAGAGGGATTTCACTGTCATTCACTAAAAGTGGAGAAGCCTGATGCAATCAAAGCTTAAAATCATTAAAGGCAAATATTCTATAGTTTAAAGATCCAGTGACGCAGGCAGAAAAAAAATCTGCATCTCCTTAAATCAAAGCCCACGACTAATTGGATTTTCTATATTACATTAAAACCAGTTAACTGTTGGCTATTTTTTTACTTCATCTAAATGGACCAGATGATTGAGTTTATAATGAAAGTGCGCAGAGACAATACGCATCCAATGCAGTCCATCTCTAGAGAATATGCCACTTCCCAACCAGCTATTCACTCACTTTAAATCAATAAGCAATTTGGGCAGCAACTTCAACAATCTCCAGCACTGCGATCCATTTAGACGATAAAATATGTAACAACCACTTACTGGAGACTCCATAAGACTTAATGACACCAGGACAACACTGTGAAAAGTAACAGCACCCACTAATCCTACATGGTTAATTCATTTAAACGCATGCCATTAGTCAACAAACTCTTAGACGTTGATGCTTGAGAAGAGAATTTAGCTAGTGTTTAATCCCTGACGCTTGTGTGGTTTTTACTACTCTTGGGTAACGTGAGATGAGAAGAGCCGGAAACCACTACAACAGCATGTAGAGCTTTCGACAACTCAACCTGTCTAAACACTAGCTACATTCAAAAGAAACTTCAGCTCATTCTTGACAGGGAAGCAGAAATGAAAGGAAACACAGGTCTTACATTCAGGATGAGAATAAGAAACGTCACCATTAAGTATAACAACAAAGAGAGCATTATTTAGCTAGTAATAATAGGGCAGTGGATCTCAAGTTTTCAGATTTTACAAATGGTTTGTTGGTTGAAATTAAGGACTGTGTTCGGCCTTTTAAAATTATTTTTTTTTATTCTTTCCAGATCAAATAAATAAATAAATCTTGACCCTATCAGAAATTTTCTTACAAATAAAACATATTTCCTATAATATTTAAAGCATTGGAAAACTATTAATACAATTTTCATCTGGTCGAAAATTCACAATTTCAAAATGAGAAATAAAAAATTAAAAATTTGAATAATAACTAACAGTACTTATTCATTCATTTTCTATTCAGCTTGGTCCCTTTATTAATCTGGGGGTCGCTACAGAGGAATGAACTGCCAACTTATCCAGCATATGTTTTACGCAGCGGATGACCTTACAGCTGCAACCCATCACTGGGAAACACCCACACATACTCATTCCCACTCATACACTACGGACAATTTAGCTTACCCAATTCACCTGTACCGCATGTCTTTGGACTTGTGGGGGAAGCCAGAGCACCCGGAGGAAACTCACGCGAACGTGGGGAGATCATGCAAACTCCACACAGAAATGCCAACTGACCCAGCTGAGGCTCAAACCAGCGACCTTCTTGCTGTGAGGTGAGAGCGCTACCCACTGTGCCACCGCGTCGCCCTCACAGTAATAAATTAATAGTTATTAAAATAAGGAAATATCTTATTTTTATATTTGGGTTCACCAGCGATCTAACCCAGCTGATATGACTGATATGATTATCACTCGATTGAATGGGCATTATAAGGGGTTACCAGCTGATAGATATGGGCCAGTAAGGGTCTTCTGTGCTAACTCAGAAGCTTGTTATCATCCATCTACATGGTTAATCAGCTATACTAATAGAGTAGACTACAGATCCCAATGTTTTTTTTTATATTACTGTGATGGTTGAGTTTAGGGTTGGGGTTGGGGTAGATGTTAATAAAATACAAATAATGGGAAATATAATAAATAATATAAGTAATTCTCGTTAACTTCTGGCCGTAGCTGTATGTGATCTATAGCTGATTAACCATGTGGATAGATGATAGACAGCCTTCTGAGCCTACCAGTAGGTGCAGAAGGCATCTACTGGCCCATATCTATCAGCTGATAGCCACTGATAACGCCCATTCAATCCAATGACAACATTCGAAGCGATTGTCTAACACTTATAGATTGCTGGAGAACATTAACTATCACCAGGACTACAATTCTGTCTTCATAAGAACTACAAATCTGATCATGCACCACACACACACACACCTGTTCCAGTTCTCCTTTGATTACAAACACACAGCTGGGAGCTGCTCAAGGACTGATTACTTGGACCATATATACACCACACACACACGGTGCTGAGTCTTGTTGGTATTAACCCTGTAACTTTACGAAGTGGTTTCTGGTCTAGTCACTCCGTGTTTTATCCTTGCCGTGTTCTATTGCTTACGTTGTCAGCCGCCGGCATCGATCTGTTTCCCGACTATGCTTCTGGATTACCTTGTATGTACCTCAGTATTCTCACACCAAAAATCAACTTTCTCACACACAATCCACCTCTCTACCTCCCCCATGGGTTTTCACTTACATGCTCGTCCAATGACCCAACACCACCCACTCCGGTCTTCACTTTTTTGGGAGGCCATAACTGCACATGCCAGTATATAATGAAGGGCAGGGGATGTCTTCTCACTCCAAGCTAAAACCAAAAGTTGGCAGCTCTGATGTACCTTTTTGCACCTGTGAATGACCATTGCCTGTCTGACCACTCTCATTAATGAAGGACTACACGTGGATCATCAACCTCGTTGTCAGCGTCCCTCAGTTACAGTCATCTTAATTGTAAGTCATCTTGAGGACCTATCGGAAGTTTGTTTAATCAGCATAATCTCTCCAAAAAAATAGTAATTGTTTTGTTTACTTTTTAAATTACCTTTTTTGTTTATCTTCACATGTGAAATTAATAACATTACTTATTTGCCGTTTGTGCCTTTGCTCTCATTTCCTTCATGGTTAAAATAATAGCTTAAATTCGCACTGCACAATATATCGATTGAGCATCGAAATTGCAATGTGTGTATCCACAATATCACTTTTCAGGATGTGAAATGTTGAGTCTGGGTTGTAGTTGACACCATTCAGAATAGGCCTGTCAGATATCTATTTTTTGTTGTATGATATATTGCACCAAAATATATTGTGATAAACAATATTATTGTCATTTTATTTTATAATGCCAGAATGACAATATAATATCATCACAATGCAAGTACACATAATATTTTATTCTTAAGAATATTTAATTATAGTCATTTTCACAATTATTAATTAGGCATTGGAATCAGATAAATAAATAATAATAAATGGTAATAGAAAAGTGCAATGTATAAAGTAACAAAGGCTGCGATATCTGCTACCATCTATTTTCAATTGTCAAGCACCCACATGATGGTTATATGCTATAGTAATTTATAGTAAATACTATAGTGTTTTTTTTTACCATACTGGCACTGACGGAGAGGTTGCACAATCAGCTAAAATGTTGCTAGAATTGATTTTTATCTATGGCCAATATATTTTGCATCACTAATAATGACTGAGGTCCTGTCCATGCATTGTGCGATAAGTCAATATATTGATTATTGTGACAGGCCTAGTTCAGAACATATGAGATTTGTGAAGTCACTGCAGACTTTAACCATATCAGAGTGAAAGTTCATCATCTGCATGTTTTTAAGCCATTTTACAGAGAGCATTTCAAGAGTTTAAAGCATTACAAGTAATTGTTTGTTACAATTATTTATACAATTGAAGACAATGCTATTTTAATTATGATTTATTCTGTACTTGAATACTGTTAGACTCCTCAAAAAACATTAAAGCACTGTTTTTTTTTTTACTTTTACCTTTGCTCTGTTGTATTTATTTATGTTTGTTATTTATTATGTTTTGTGAAGATGTCGATCTGAACGATTTCTAAATTAAAGCTTTTCAAACCACCTGGTGAAATTGTATTCATATTACAATACATATCACAGAAAATATTATATTTTACTATATCATGCAGCTTTAGCTTAAATAACAAATTAACATTTGGAGAATGTTTTTTTTTTCTTCTTTACAATTTTTACAGTTGAGCAATTCCAGCATTATGAATGTGACATTTGCAGTAAAAATGCAAAACATAAATTTACAGAGAAAGTGAATTTTAACATTATATTGAAGCATCAGATTTTATTTTCCAAAACAACTAACCCCAGAGTTGTGGCATCAGAAAAATATCAATCTGTAAATATGTTTTAGATTTTAAATGAGGAAAATAAACATGCATTATGGATATGACCAAAAAGTATGCAAGTATACAGTATACAACATACTTCTGTAATTCTGTGAATTAAAGTGCACAACCCAAAATAAATCATGCTAATTAACAGAATAAGACAACCCAGGCTCGTTCTGATTACGTACTCCTGTATACATATACATAGAAGGGGCAAAATATGTCCCAGGAGCTACTTTTTTTGCAGTTTTTGTTTTCTCGAATCCGCTGTGTACGCTTTTTCGCGAGTGCCATTCGCGCCTTCTGTTCTCACGTAAATCCACCAGAGGCCGCTGTCGACTGACTAATCGAATGACTGACAAACCGACCAATCCCCCACCCTCCCCCTTCCCTAAACCCAACCAATAGTATTTTCAAAAGCACCGATTGATCCCCCCACCCCCAACCAGGGTTTTCAAAAGCAATCCAGAAAAAGAAATGCCCATACGGGAGCCTGATTTTTACCATGTTTTCAGATTTTACCACATTCTCACCATGTTATTTACTAGTTTATTTTATTTTTTTGGCTTCTGTTTTTGTCTTACCCGCTTTCTGGAACTGTTCTTCACCAAACTCAATCTCTGTTGTCGCGGTCAACTCCTCTTTGTGTCTCAAGTCCGTCGATGTACATGTCGACCTACCTTACAACTCGTAACAGCGGAAAATCCATCCATATACAGTAGCCATATGTAGCTCTGGCTGCTTAATTTGCGATCTCCAGAAACATATATACGTCTACGTTTTCAGCATGAGCCTATGTTGGGATAAGAGTTGTCTCTCTATAGAACAAAAATGTTTTGTTTTGTTTTTTATTTTACTTTTTTGTAGTTATGAGGAAAAATCGTTATGGATGTGACATCTCTCCATTACGAATGTGACAGATGTGAATCTGCCACATGCGTGACTTTGGTAAATCAAATATAATATTTTAAAAAACACTGACAAAGACATTTTTGACTATTTTAAAGTACTGTAAATGACAATACTTTCTTCCACAAAAAAATGCAGAAATGGTTTCCCTATTTTGGTAAAATCTTATTTTTTTTCATTGCAAGGTTGACATTTGCATGGAATTGCTTAGTAAACTCTTTGATAAAACTCCTAATCCACTTCTATAACATTCACACATGACCCCTTCAACTTTTCTCCCTTACTGAGTGACTTTCTATAGCGAATGAATCTCTCTGCACTTACAGCATTTCACCAGACATCTGAAACTCTCTGTCCACCTTCAACCCATCAAATATTAATCCCAACAAACTCTTACATAATCTTACACACTTTCTAAAGCTTTCTGGAGCCTTCTGTCTAAATACAAAACAAGAAATATCCACTTCTAAAATATCTAGAAGACTGCAATCTAATGAGAATACAACACAGTTTCAAAGCTATACTTGTAATATATGACTTCTATATGGCTAATCGACTCCAGAAGGGGGGCAGTTTAGTGAAACAATTTCCTGAAATAGACGCATAAGCCCACCATTTTTCAGTTGATCATGTTCCATATTTCTGTTTCTATTCATTTCTGCCCTAATAGTGCAGTTCTGTAGATCCACAAGCGGGCCCTGAGGGAGGCGCCACCTTTAATAGACTCCTGCCTCTGGCTACTGTGACTATTATAAACCTTCATTAGGCCCCTCCAATCCTGCCGTATCCACCCCTGACCCAGAGGCTCAGAGCACACGCATAACCCACTTTCACCCTTCTGGAGCATCTGTTGTAAGAAGGGACAGCAGGGCCAGCAGGTGGTGCCCGGCCGAGAGTACTGGTCTGGCTAATCCAGAGACTGACAGGCTGCAGATGGACAAACCAGGGGTCAGGATGTGTTTGACTTCAGTGTCCAGAGCAAAGGGAACAGCTTATCGTGACATGCTTGGTTGTACAGTATGAAGGACACCTTGAGGGTGTAGACTTCAGTGAAGATGATAAATCATTACAGTTTGACACCAAATAAGCAAGGGATAGCCAGTGAAACTAGGAAAAACCATGAGAAGAGGTTGAAGCAGTTGACAGCACGAGTTAAGCTGACTGCCCCCAATGACTTCTCAATGTCTAGTCCATATAATTTGGTGTAAATATGCGCAAAATGTACCAATACTTGTTGACATCTTGCTTATTGCAACATATCTTTATTTATTATGTAAAAAACTATAATACTAGACACTACACTGTAAAAAAATATATGATCAATTGGTCATAAAAACGTATGTTTTTTGTTCAATTGTATTCTAATCAGCAACAATGATGAGACTGCCTACAGGGAGGAGATACAGCATCTGGCCACTTGGTGCACCGACAATAATCTGCTCCTTAAAAACAACAAGACCAAGGAGCTCATTGTCTTCAGGAAGTGATGAACAGGCTCACATGATCCCATCCACATCAATGGGATGGCCGTTAAGCCTGTCTCATCCTTCAAGTTCCTGAGGACCCACATCTCAAAAGACCTTGCCTGGACCACCAACACTTCCAGCCTGGTCAAGAAGGCTCACCAGCGCCTACTTTTTATTTGAGGCAACTCAAAAAGAATCAGCTGTCATCAGCCATCTTGGTGAACTTCTAACACTGCAATAGAAAGCATCCTGACCAACTGCGTCACAGTCTGGTATGGAAGCTGCTCTGTTGCTGAGCGTAAGGCACTGCAGCCATACCTGTCAACATTGGGATGTAAAAATAAGGGATAACCCCCCCCCCCCCAAAATAAATAAATAAATAAATGTTCATCTGAAGCTGTTTCATTGTAAATAAACTTCTGAAACGATCAGAAGTACGTTTTTATTATTATTTACAAAGGATATAATAATTAGTGTGCATTAGAAAAAGCTGCAAATAAATTAGCAAACAGTTCAGCTCATTTAAACTATTAGCTATTATAAAGAAATAGAATCAAGTCATCAAATCTCATCTTTTCTTCACTGTATAATTTAAACATTCAGATTAAAGAGCAGCGAATGAATCTCTCATTTAGATTGTTTTTGGTTTGATTACATTAAATAACAGAGCTGTCACTTTAAAAGTGCACAGATCTATAATGAAAGCATTTGATTGTTTTCCTAACTGTTTATGCTCATTTAAGACAAAATTTGTTGTGTTTAAAAGAAAACACAACAAGATCGACATGTCTAGATGATGTTGTTATTATTATTATTATTATTCATTCATTCATTTATTTTATTTTCGGCTTAGTCCATTTATTAATCTGGGGTCGCCACAGCGGAATAAACCGCTATTACTATTATTATTATTATTATCATTATGATGATGATGTGTCTGTTCAAACAAGCACCCAAAACCCAGTGTCCACTTGAGCTCAGCATCAAATCACGTACGTACAGAATCCGCTTGGGAAACAGAGTCTATTATCACTATGAAGAGCATCAGCTGACAGTCATGCATCTTTATATGAACTGACTGTTTTGAGGATTGCATAGGGGCAATTGCGCCTGTAATGAAAAGGAAATGAATCGCGCCGTTTTTATGTTTATTTCAAAGTGTTTCCATCAGGTTTCCATGCCTAAATAAAATGAAAGCACAGAACTGGTTCACATTTAAGAGCAAGGGCGGCCCCTGGTGGTTCGGCGGTATGGGTTGCATATAGGGAGGATCAGCTCTTCTCAGAAAGATTAAAAATACGGGAGAAATACGGGAAAATACCTTTACGGGATGACAGCGGGATAGAACTGTAAAATACGGGAGAATCCCGGGAAAAACGGGTTGACACGTATGACTGCAGTGGGTAGTGAAAACTGCCCAACGCATCACAGGGACCACACTGCCAGCCATAGAGGACATCCAGAAGAAACACTGTCTGCGCCGAGCACGCAGTATTCGTAAGGACTCCTCTCACCCTGCTCACAGACTGTTTTCTCTCTTGCCTTCTGGCAGGCGCTTCAGGCTCCCCTGGACAAAAACCAGTAGACTAAGGAACATCTTTTTCCCCAGAGCTGTCTTGCTTTTGAACTCTGCCCCCCACTGAATCTTTTGCCCCCCTAATACACCCCCACCCTCCTCATAACTTATACTCCTCATAATCACTGCACTATTTAACATTTGCACATTTAAAAAAAATTTAAATTGCCCATATTCATTGCACTACATTGCACTGATTCATTTATTTGAACTGTACATACCCACTGCACATGTACATTTGTAATTATGTACACACCCACTGTACATATGTTTATCTATCTGCACACTTCTGATTATTAATAGCAACCTGTACATATATCCATCTATTGTAAATCTCTGTTCATAGCTAATACAACCTGTATATAATGTTCATAGTACATCCATCTGTAAATATCACCATAGTTTTTCTATAACTGCACTTTACAACATACCGGTATCCTACACTTGCTGCTATTGCACTCCTGGTTAGACCTAAACTGCATTTTGTTGCCTTGTACTTGTACATGTGTAATGACAATAAAGTTGAATCTAATCTAAAAAAAAAAAAAAAAAAAAAAAAAAGCTGTTTTAAGTCAGTTTAACATAATGTAAGTTCAATGGACTCATGAGGTTAACTTAAAAATTAAAGGCAACCAGGATTTTTTTGCATTGTAGATTTGTAACAATTATGGGAGGGAATCACCAGATTCCTCACAATTATGGTTTTATCACTATAGAAATATTATTGTGATTTTAAATTCATTCATTTATTAATTTTCCTTCGGCTTAGTCCCTGAGTTATCCTGAGTCGCCACAGCAAATTAAAACCGCCAACCACTCTGGCATATATTTGTTGCAGCGGATGCCCTTCCGATTTCAAATATATTGTGATATTACAGGTATATGAAATACTCCAATTTATTAATTATATCCAACTTCAAATTATGTCTCCAAAAGGAAAACTTTGGTAACATCTTTTAACTAAATGACCTGTAGAAACAATCTCTCTCTCCATATGCACCAGACACTTTACTTAAACTCCACCTTACAAGGACTCAATAAGAAATACAACCTTAAATAGCACCTTTGCGCAATCTCTTACACAATATTATGTAATATTATATGTAAAAATACTTGTATAGTCTGCCTTAGGTTATGTGTATAGTTTAAGTATGTTTAGTACAGGCATAGTTAGTAGTTACAGTAGTATAAATTAGATTAGCACTCTGGTATGTTAGTTATGTATAGGTTTAAAAAAGCTTCCAGTGTTGTGTTCACATTTATGATTATGTTCATTTATGTAGCACCATGGTCCTGCAAAAGACGTTATTTTGTTCCACTAACATGTACTTGAACATTTTCTTTTCTAAAGTCTGTGTGAACTGGAAGTTGCTGAGACTTTTATATCAGTATGTTGATTTTCAAATGAAATGGAATATTGAGTAAGGGGCTGGTGCTTTCTTTTTGTGCATCATTCCCTTATAGTAAACTAACGGTAAGAGGGGAGTAAGGATCGCCACTCCAAACACTGAAGCAAATGGTTAGACTTTGAATGAAGATTACCAAAACATTCATTTATTTTCCTTCAGCTTAGTCTCTTAATTTATCAGGGGTTGCAACAGTGGGATGAACCGCCAACTTATCCAGCACATGTTTTACGCAGCGGATGCCCTTTCATTCACAACCCAATACTGGGAAACACCCATACACTCTTGCATTCACACACAATATGGCAAATTTAGTTCATCCAATTCACCTATAGCGCATGTCTTTGGACTGTAGGGAAAACCAGAGCATCCGGAGGAAACCAACGTGAACACAGGGAGAACATGCAAACTCCACACAGAAACACCCACTGGCCCAGCCAGGGTTCGAACCAGTGACCTTTTTGCTGTGAGGCAACAGTGCAGACCACTAAGTTACTGTGCCGCCATTACCAAAACAGATTTAAATCAATTTGTGCAGTTTAATTGCCACCTTAAGAATAACAATGTGCGCTAGCAAAATAATTTGGATTTCACACAGATTTTAATTAACAGAAACATTTTTTAATGTGTCAAGCAGACAAACTGACCATTTCTTTAATGAAAATCTGTCATAAATCTTTCTGCAATGCCGCCATCTTTATTTTAATAAATAAAAGCATCAGCAAAGGCAGCACGGATGCACACATCTGAAACAACATAAAACTACTGAATTGTGAATAAATTGTACATTAAAGGCCTTACACCTTAAACCAGAAGAATAATGGTCGTGCCCAACAGAGCCTGGTTTCTCTCTAGGTTTTTTTTATCTTCACTTCGTCAATTAGTGAAGTTTTTAATTTCCTCGCCACTGGGTTGCTCGGATCGGGACTTGTGGAGCTGCCCTTCGGTGGATTTGCTCTACAGTGTTTGAACTTACAGCAGTGAAATTTAAACCACACTGAACTAAACTGAACTGAATTTCAACTCTGAAATCTGGACTTTACTAGAACTATGTTAAGCTGCTTTGGCACGATCTATACTGTAAAAAGTGCTATATAAATAAACATGAATTAAAGTCTAAAGATGACTTTAAATTTGTATGCTGAAGGTGACCGACTCACCAAAAAGTGAAAAGTGTAAAAAAAAAATTATTTCATATTCAACCAAATAATATAATCAAATATTGGCAATAATTTAATATGGGAAACCACGTGTCAATATAATATTGTTGTATAGAAAATATTGCAGTACTATGGTGTACCAATATTTTTGCCCATCACTAACAATATACTGTTATTATCATTGATACATGGCCTTCCTGTATCTCAAATAGCAGAGCACTGTGTGTTCAATCCCCAGCAAACAAGAACTGATAAAGTATCCAAAACATTCATTTAATCTAAGTTACTTTTGATAAAGCACCTGCCAAATGCATGAATGTAAATGTAATGTAAAATATAGAGATATATCACTGCAAAAATATGACTCAAATGAATAAAACTTATGTGAACAATATATTACTGTATATAGAGTTAGATTAATCCCAAAATATGCAAATTCAGTTATGTATTCACTCTCATTGGGCTTCAAACCTGTAAGATTTTTGATAATCTCAAAAAAAAACTGAAGAAAATACTTTTCTTTTTATAAAAACCTGAGAGATTTATGTTCGGTGAAGTGCATTCTCCAAAAAAAGGTCATAAATGTGTTGTAATAATAGTTAATTGTGTGTCTGATCCAAATCTTCTGAAGACACAATAACTTTTTGATGACATTAAATATGAGAACAATCTGAGAGTGAGAAAATAGAGACATATTTTAATTTTTTGGGCAAACTAGCCCAATTTAGGAGTCATTTAATTCAAATGTGATTCATCCTCAAACTGAAAGCACACTCATTTAAATCACTAAATCATTTTCTTTTTCTTTTTTAGATTAATAGAGTGAGAACTTAAGGGAGTGCTTATCTGTAAGTGATCCAAAAAAAGCTTGCATTTAAAATGAGTAAAATTGTTGTACCATCTTAATAAAAAAGTACATTTTTGTTGACTTTTACCATATGTTTTCAGGAATAATAATAGGTAAAACCCCTTCTCTTTAATTTGGTATGGTAATTCTGGTAATTTTGGTAATTTAGTATGGTGATATTTATATTAAAGCATGACTTGAGCATATTATTACACCTCCACTAAACGCTGGTGTCTATGGTAGGAATCAAAAATAGACTAACCTTTTAAAAGTAATTTGAAGCTTTGCAGAGTTTGTATTAGATATCTAAATATTCCACCCAAGCCTGCTCCTAATTTGTCAGCCACTTCATTTCTGCCATGAAAGTAACTGGGGTGAATTGGTTAGAAATATATTTGCCCACTGACTGCAATGTGAAAACAAACATACTGTAGTAGCAGAAATAGGAGAATTTTAAATCATGTCATTAAATATTTAAATTTGTTAAACATATTGTCACTGTCAGATGAAAACCTTGTTTGTGCAAAGCCACTACTTTTCAGAAAATTAAAAAACACTTATTAAAAAAAAAGAAGTATAAAATTTTTCCTATCACTGAATGCTAGACAAAGACACTGTTCTCCTCCTCATATTCATAAAACATTAGCACTGCAGACATAGTGATTCTTGAACAGTACTTATTGTATTAAATCATCACGTTTACCCTAATTTACTGTATAAATACATAAATACACATAAAATGTATTTAATAAATGCAATATCAAAATATCTATCATTTGAAACCATTAATAATTCTAAAATAAAATAAATAGCTAAAATAAATATGAATAAATAAAATATCATTAACATTACTGAGATTCTATAAAGCGGTCACGCTGAGGTTGGGGACAAATAGGGCAAGGATCTAATTGTGGTTTAAAAAGTATATTGAACAAACACATGAAAGTAAATCAAACAAAGTACAGGGTCATCTAGGGAATAATACATAAATCCAAACACAAGCACAAGTAAGGACAATGGCATGAAGGACAATGCCAGACAAACAGCAATGACTAGACACACCTGAGGAACATGATCAACAAGGACTACAAACAGACCACAACATGGTTGACAAGCAGGAAATTAAAATGTGCCATAGAATGAAAATCGATATACATAATCTATATACAAATCTACTGTATATAAATATATATGCATGGTTGAGTAATAAGACTTCAGTGCATGGAAATGATATATTGTTTGTAACCCAGGCTCATTCTGAAAACGTTGCCCTATATACATTTCAGAAGAGCGCCAAATACGTCCCAGGAGCTATGTTTTTTTGCAGTTTTTGTTTTTGCAAATCCACCAGAGGCCACTGTGTACGCTTTTTCTGTTCTCAAACTTCTCTCGCCAGTGCCATTCGTGCCTGCTGTTCTCACGTTAACCTACCAGAGGCCACTGTCGACTGACTGACTGACAAACCCACGGATACCCCCACCCACCCCTTCCTTAAACCCAACTTATAGTGTTTTAAAAAGCACCAATTGACCAGTGCCTACCCACTTTCCTAAACCTAACCGGCAGCGTTTTAAAAAGCAATCCAGAAAAAAAAAAAAACCTGATTTTTACCATGTTTTTAGATTCTGCTACATTCTCACCCTGTTATTTACTTGTTTATTTAATATTTTTAATTCTGTTTTTGTCCTAGCCGGAAAAGCTGTCCATATGGAGCAATGTGAACACTTTAACTATGGATCACAGAGATGTTTAAGTTGTTTTTGTGCCATTTATTCAATGCTGCGCGAACAACTGCACAAAAACAATCCTTTAACTGCTGATACCCTGCTGAAAAAAAGCTTAAACCAGCCTAAGATGGTTGTCTGGTTTTAGCTGGTTGACCGGCCTTGTTTTAGAGGTTTTGGCCATTTCCAAGCTGGTTTCAACCATTTCCAGCTTGCTCTTAGCTGGTCAGGCTGGGAAATGACCAGCTAAAACCAGTTAAAACCAGCTTGACTGGCCTGGTTAAAGTTGGACATATCTGGTTTTGGCTGGACTCCCAGCCTGGCAAGGCTGGTCAAGCTGATTTTAGCTGGTCATCTCCCAGCCTGACCAGCTGAATCCAGGTTTAAAATGGTTGAAACCAGCCTGGAAATGGCCAAAACCCCTCTAAAACAAGGCTGGTCGGCCAGCTAAGGGCATACTCACATTAGGTACAGTTGCCTTGAACCGTGCCGAAGCGCGATTGTTCCCTCTCCTCTCTACCCCTCGACCTGCACTCACATTGCATTTTTACCTACCAAACCTGAGCACGCTTACATCATCGATGATCGATGATCTGACTGTTCAGTTTAACAGGAAGAGAAGAGCTCTTTGCATTCACATTGCAAGCATACCACGCCAAAGCCCAACTGAACCGCGCTCTGGCACACCTCTTCCAACTGGGCCAGGGCCAGTCAACTGAACCACGCCTGAGCCCGATTCAGAGCACTCACACTTCTCAAATCTGGGAAACTCGCCTGTGCACGGTTCGAATAGCATAGTGTGAGTGCACCCTAAAACAGCCAACCAACTTAGGCTGGTTTAAGCTGTTTTTTTTCAGCAGGGTAATGTGTCCCTGTAAATGTTTTACAACTGTAGTGTGAAAAGAAACAAAAGTCGGCAGTGTAACACCACCCAACAGCATTTGTTTTACTCAGAAAATGCAGGCAAATGAATGCAGAGGCATGTATTTGCGGTTTCTCAAAAATGTAGCCCTGGGCACGTATTCACAATGAGCCTGAGTAGTAGAACTATAGAATACACAAGACGTGTCACTCGTATAGTTTTGAATGGGGAAAAGTGTAATGGTCAATATGAGGAATGAAGTACAAGTTCTAGTACAGGAGCCAATCATCAATTGCTACGGACTGACATTTCTCTAGGGGAGGGTCTCGGACCAGACATGAGCTTTTTTTCTGCAGTTGTTATCATCTTCTAGGGGTGAGCACACCGAAATCTCAGTAAAAAATTACTTCACAGATATGACAACTATATCCACATAAAACCTGAAATCTCTACTTACATAAACTAACTACACCTGAAAACAATTTTTTTAGGTTTTGTAATCTGTATGAAATGAACACAAGGTACAGTCAGTCTTGTCAAACGCACATCAGATGACAGCAACTACTTGAACACACACAAACTTGTAAACAACGCCACTGCTGTCATTTTGGGAGGAGATTTGCCATCAAGACTAAGTTGTGAATTACTTCAGAAGACCAGTAAGATTAGACGAGGCATTATTCAGAGGATGATAATGTGTAACACTGCCATAAAAGAGGATGGTGTCGCGATCCTCTTCCCTTCGAGTGTGCATTAGCTTCAGCAACCTAAAAAAATGCTGATTTTGTTCGATTCGAACATTTAGAAGCTAAACTTAAGAGGCAGTTGTTGTTTAATATTATTGATGAATCCAACTATGAATTTTAATCATAAGCTTGGCAAACAGTTATGGAGAATTTGATGTTTCCCCATTCAAACAGAATGACTGACCATACTGGTCAATAGGCATGTCAGAGATGGTCACCGAGTGAAATTACTTGCCTTAAAGTGACTTTGAAATGAGACACTGCTCTGAATACTTAGTCTCATGAATAATAATTAGACATTAATGTATCATCAAGATATTCACAGATCTATGCTACAATCACCACTATTGATGCCGCCCCGATAAAGATTTTAAACCCGAAGATGAAATTGGGGGGGAAGCTTAACATTAGCCAGTTGTCGCCTGCAATTAAAGCAAACAGATACTAACATTGTCTTAAATGATGTTCAACACATCGGTTAAAATCTCTGAAACAAATACAGAAACAAGAGTCAAAGTTAAGCAAAAGTCCATGAATGAGACATTAGGCTATGCATAACAAAATTCACCATAGAAGATGTCACTTTATTTATTTTTTATGGATTACTGCAGTGCTATTACGATTGAATTACCTGTGAATTTTTTACAAATTATTATTATTTTATTAACTCACTCTCAGAATCTGTCCAGAATATCATGTTATATGAATAAGTGTGAAATTAAATGTGCATGAAAACTGAGTAATTTTAGTCTAGCTTGGAAAAACGTATATGCTAAAGTGCTAAGATGCTAAGATGCTAAAAACACAACCATTCAGGATTACCTGCCAGAAATCCACCCCTTCAGACAGCACATTTAACAGCATTTATAGACACCAATGCATCATCAACATACTCACAGACCTATGCTACATCATCACCAGTAAAGCCGCCCCGATATAGATTTTAGACCGAAGATGAAATTGGGGGGCTCAACATTAGCCAGTTGTTCCCTGCAATTAAAGCTAACACCAGCTATTATAAATGAATGATCTGTGCTTTTTTAAACTATTATTATTTTATTAACCTACTCCCCAGAATCTATATAGAATATCATGTTGTATGATTAAGTGAGAAATTAAATGTGCATGAAAACTGAGTCATTTTAGCCTATCTTCAAACAGTATGCCCTTGTGGTATGGCAAATTATTTGATAATCGGTTAGGAAAAACGCTTATGCTAAAGTGCTAAGATGTTAAAAACACAACCATTCAGGATTACCTGACAGAAATCCTGCCCTTCAGACAGCATTTTTAGCAACATAGGCTCATTTTGAAAACGTAGCCCTGTATACGTTTTCGGAGATCACAAATTATGTAGCCAGAAGTACGTATGGCTGCATTTCATCATTTACCTCTGTATGGATGGCTTTCCCGCTGTGGTCAGTTTATCCAGTTAGCTATGTAGCCATGTACCTTGGCGGATTTGAGACGCAGATAGGAGTTAACCATGACAAAAGGGTTCGAGTCTGGCCAAGAATGGTTCCAGAAAGCAGGTGAGACAAAAACAAAAGCTAAAAGGTAAAATAAACAAGTAAATAACAGGATGCAAATGTGGTAAAATCTAAAAACGTGGTAAAAATCTGGTGAGGGCTTTTCTGGATTGCTTTTGAAAACTGTCGGTTGGCCTTAGGAAAGTGGGTGGGCGGGTCAATCGGTGCTTTTGAAAATACTATTGGTTGGGTTTAGAAAAGGAGAAGCGTAGGTCTGACGATCGGTCAGTCATTAAGTAAGTCAGTCAGTCAACAGTGACCTCTGCTGCATTTATGCGAGAACAGCAATCACTAATGGCACTCGCGAGAGAAAAATCTGAGATCTGAAAAAGCATACACAGCGGCCTCTGATGGATTCGTGAAAACAAAAACTGCAAAAAAACATAGCTCCTAGGACGTATTTGGTGCTCTCCAAAAATGTATATAGGGGTACATTTTCAGAACGAGCCTGGGTTGATTTTTAGTCAGTGGTCACACCGACTTCATGTAACACAATATGCAGGCACTCAGATCAGGATGCTGAGTCTGAGAAGGAAACTACAGGTGAGGAAGGTCGCATTGACCCAGAATAAAGCTGAGCAGCAGGGAAGCGCCGCAACAGAGAGACAATCCATCCCACAGGCCAACACAGCTCCACGGGACAAACACGGCTGGATCTGACACACATTGTGCACATGAATACACGGACAGAGATAAAAAGAAAGGTGTAATAAAAGAAATGTGTTACAGAGGGGGATGTGAGAAAGATCAAAAAAAAAATCTGTGTACCGAATAGTCAAGGCTCAGGATTTAGTCCTGAAATATCATGTGCAAAACGTGTGCTGGTATTGAATTCATGGATGTCAAATGAAAGTTTGCAGGAAAGATAAAGGTCACGCAGTCAAATAAAGTATACAGAGATGGTGACCTGAGAAAATGTCCTTAGCTTCTGACAGGAGAGATAGGAATTTTAGAGTGAAAAGCCCTTTAGACAAGACATACTGGGCAGCAAGGGACAAAAGCTTCCTGAGTGACAGCTGAAACTGTATAACCAAGACAGGTGAAACAGAGAGAGTGACAGAAGAGATGAGGACAGATAGAGAGAAACAGACAACACTGGCAGACCTCCAGTGTGAGAGCGACTATAATTTTTCAGACGTGTGGGTGACTCATAAAAGTGTCTTGTTGGTGACAGTGCACAAAAAAATTATGTATGTCAAAGCACATATATTTATCCATACAAGCTGTTTCATTCAAGTCTTGACATCTGCTAAAGGAATTTATGCTAAAATACATTCACCCTACCAGTGGCGTAGCATAAAATGCATGGGCCCACCAGCAAGAAATAAGGTGGGGGCCCCCCAGAAGTGTAGACCAGGGGGTTGGGGGTTTGGAGTGGCTAAGCTGAGTTGTGATGGTGCCAACTGAAGACCGTTGGGGTTACTACGCGGGGCCCACTACACCACTGGACATTACATAACACATTGAACTGAAGCATCTAATCTATACAACCCAGGCTCATTCTGAAAACGTACCGCTATATACATTTCTGGAGAGCGCCAAATACGTCCCAGGAGCTACATTTCGCAAATCCACTAGAGGGTGCTGTTTATGTTTTTTTTTACATCTCAAATTTCTCTTGCGAGTGCCATTCGTGCCTGCTGTTCTCGCGTAAATTCACCAAAGGCCACTGTCGACAGACTGACTGACCGACTGAATGACTGATAGATCGACTAACCCCCATTTCCTCCCTAAACCCAACCAATAGTATTTTAAAAAGCACCAATTGATTCGCCCACCCACTTCCCTAAACCCAACCTACAGTTTTAAAAAGCAATGCAGAAAAAGAAAAGCCCTCCACGTTACCACATTTTCAGATTTTACCACATTCTCACCGTTATTTACTTGTTCATTTAATTTTTTGGATTCTGTTTTTGTCTTACCCGCTTTCTGGAATCGTTCTTCACCAGACTCGAACCCCGTCGTCATGGTCAACTCCACTCTACATCTCAAGTTCGTTGACGTACATGGC
This sequence comes from Danio kyathit, assembly GCA_903798195.1. NCBI lineage: Eukaryota > Metazoa > Chordata > Actinopteri > Cypriniformes > Danionidae > Danio > Danio kyathit. The sequence goes on along the minus strand of LR812523.1, from coordinate 63,691,756 downwards.
AAGCCAACTGAACAAACTGAGAACAGAGGGAAATCGGTCCATACGGAGGTATGCGGTCAGTTGGTAAACACGAAAAGAAATGGCATCATACTGCCCTGTATCGTTTGTTTTAAGCCATGCGTACTTATTGCTAGGTAATTCACGATCTCCAGAAATGTTTAGGGCTACATTTTCAGAATGAGCCTATGTTGAAACTAAACACACTCTTCAGCTATGTGATGTCGTATAAGTAAATATCAAAAGGAGCATGCACAGATGATCAACATGCCCAGTCCAGCATTACCAATCACACTATTATCCAATCAGTACAAGGGAGAGTCCCAATATAAATAATCAGACATATAAATAATCAAAACTATATATTAAAAAAATTAACTGCTAAGGTCAATATACGTAATTTGCATCCATATTTTTTTCGATTGGCTAATGACTTGACAAGTTAACCTACTTAAGCTATTTAAGACTTTAAATTGAATACTAGTATCTTGCAAACTTGCTAGTAAATTATTATGTAAGGCCTTATGTTTATTATATAAGATAACATAAATTAAGTTATTAGAACTTAGTTATTACAACTATTATTCAAAAAAATGTGATGACAAAACTTTGTATACTAACTATTTGTCCTGTTACAAGGTTTTTTAATAGCTCAGAAGTTAAGCTAGAAAATTGTTGATCTTCTGTTTATGGCATGCAAAATGTATAATAGTTCGTCACTGAAGCTAAGCAGGGCTGCGCCCATTCAGTACCTGGATGGGAGACCACATGGGAAAGCTAGGTTGCTGCCGGAAGTGGTGTTAGTCAGGCCAGCAGGGGGCACCTAATCTGCAGTCTGTGTGGGTCCTAATGCTCCTGTATAGTGACGGGGACTCTATACTGCTCAGTGAGCGCCGTCTTTCGGATGAGACGTTAAACCGAGGTCCTGACTCTCTGTGGTCGTTAAAAATCCCAGGATGTCCTTTGAAAAAGAGTAGGGGTTTACCCAGGCATCCTGGCCAGATCTGCCCACTGGCCTCGGTCCATCATGGCCTCCTAACCCTCCCCATATCATAATTGGCTTCATCACTCTGTCTCCTCTCCACCAATCAGCTGGTGTGTGGTGTGCGGTCTGGCGCGAAATGGCTGCCGTTGCGTCATCCAGGTGGATGCTGCACACTGGTGGTGGATGAGGAGATTCCCCCCAATGTGTAGAGCGCTTTGAGTGCCCAGAAGAGTGTTATATAAATGTAAGGAATTATTATTGGAAAAATACAGAAAGTCCTCCTTTTAAACAATAGTTGCAAGAATTGTCTCATTGTTTGCATTAGAAAAATGAACGTATATAGTTAAAAGAAAACTTGAAAAATAAGGAATCTCCTTATAGTATTTCTGCAACATAGGCTCATTCTGAAAACGTAGCCCTATATACATTTCTGGAGATCGCGAATTATGTAGCTAGAGGAACGTATGGCTGCATTTTATCTTTAAAAATTAACACTACGGGGTGGTATGAAGTCCGATGAAGAACGGTTTCAGAAAACAGGTGAAACAAAAACAAAAAAAAATATATAATGAATTAAGTAAATAACAGGGTGACAATGTGGTAAAATCTGAAAACGTTGTAAAAATCAGGCGAGGGTTTTTCTTTTTCTGGATTGCTTGTCGGTTGGGTTTAGGGAAGTGGGTGGTCGCTAGTCAATCTGTGCTTTTTAAAACACTATTGGTGGGTTTAGGGAAGAAGGAGGGAGGGGGGATTGGTCAGTTGGTCAGTCAGTCAGTCGACAGCGGCCTCTGGTGGATTTACGTAAGAACAGAGGGTGTAAAAAGAAAAAACGCTCCTGGGACGTATTTTTCTCTCTCCAGAAATGTATATAGGGGTACGTAATCAAAATGAACCTGGGTTGGATTTCTGAATGAAGCTGATATGAATCTTGAGTCCATATAACTTGTATCGCCTGCTATTTATATACTGTTGTTTTGATACCTTCATATTGTATGTGTATGTACATGCATTTATTTATGTATATACTTGAAATTGTAATTTTTATTATTAGTAGTATTATTAATATTAATAACTTTGTATGTTTTCTATTTTGGGAAAGAATGAAAATTTTACAGGAGGGCTAATAATTTCGTAATAATAATTTAATTAATTACTTATATAAACCTTCACTCCCATGGAAACATTCATTAATTCATTATCCTTCGGCTTAGTCCCTTTATTCATCAGGGGTCGCCACATGAACCACCAAATAATCCAGCATATGTTCTGCGCAGCGGACGCCCTTCCAGCTGCAACCCAGTACTGGGAAACACACATTCACACACACATTCACACACATACACTACGGTCAATTTAGCTTATTCAATTCACCTGTACTGCATGTCATTGGACTGTGGGGGAAACCGGACCACCTGGAGGAAACCCACGTGAACATGGGGAGAACATGCAAACTCCACACAGAAATGTCAACTGACCCAGCCGGGGCTCAAACCAGCGACCTTATTGCTGTGAGGCGACAGTGCTAACCACTGAGCTACCATGCCACCTCCACCTAAACACATGAAATGCTAACAGTTTAAAATATGTTTCACTTTCTTACACACTTATTGTTTCGCCTCTGATTCATCCACTAGTATTATGTGAATTGCTATGTTTGTTCTGAGCGTTCGGAAGCATCGACTCTGTGTTCATCTAAAGAAAGAAAGTCATAAACATCTGGGACAACATGAGGGTGAGTAGATGATTACAGAAGTTTCATTTTTAGGTGGAGCAACCTTTTGAAGAGACCTTATTTGTGATTTTTTCTGTCATATACGATACTCTACAGTCGACTGTAATCTAGACCATGGCCATCAACCAACCTTTCCACCCCCACAGCAATCAGCAGACTCACAGCAATCACAGCAAACTCGCAGCTGATTGGCTGCTGCATGCTGATCTATGAAAGAAACACCACTACAACTTGCTTTCACTGCACAGCTTTACTGCACAAAACAAACACAAGATACTTTTACAAAGATTTCAGATTAAACATCAATGAATGTTATGATCGCTCAAGTGTGATATTGCTTTTGTACTGTATTTTTCAAAAAACAAGAACTTAATATCAAATGGCTGACCTTTTAGAGGCAGTTTTCTCTGATAGTTTGCTTATTTTTGTTGTGACAGCGAAATAGTTCAGTTACGAACTTGTGATCCGCTGAATTGGAACGCAGACAGAGGAATACACACAGTGCATGGAAGTCTTGGCAGATTACTGGACTGCAACCAATTTCTGCATAATATGTCCATCAGTGCAGGTACGTTATACAAACTATTAAAACAGCAATAAAACGAGTCTTTTCTATCTAAACACATGCAGGCAGATGATCAGAAGAAAGGACAGAAGGAAAGAAAGAGAGACTGTGCAGGTGGATTGACCCTGTCTCACCTTTCTCAGAGTAGCTGTATATCAGACACATGAATTAATAATCCCAATGCCAAATCTAGTTATCAGACTCCTTCTCTGTGAGACAGAGATGGATTTAGCAAATTAATTAATTCATCCTGAGAATAGCACTCACATTAGCGTTCTTCTGTCTCTCACTCTCTCTCTTCCATTATTCTGAACAGAAGGAATTCTTTTGAAATCTTTGCCCATTTGTATGTGTCCAAGTGTGTATGTGTAAGTGTGGCATAATCAATACTGATTCATAAACAGTGGGTAAGTGACTGACTAGATTTGCAGGTCCTCTGAGACTTTCTTACTGGTGATTAAACCAGACTGTTTTGAAATGTCAGCATTTTTATATTATATAAGTCAGTGCTTTGAAATAAAGTGGACCGCAGATTTATTTAAACAATTCTCATTCTGATTACGTACCCCTATATACATTTCTGGAGAGTGTCAAATACATCCTAGGAGCCACGTTTTTAGCAGTTTTTATTTTTGTGAATCCACCAGAGGCCGTTGTGTATGCTTTTTTAGATTTTAAATTAATCTGTTGAGTGCTATTCATGCCTGTTGTTCTCACGTAAATCCACCAGAGGCCGCTGTGGACTAACTGACTTAGTGACTGACCAACCAACCGATCCCTCCACCCTCCCCCTTTCCTAAATCCAACCAATAGTGTTTTCAAAAGCACCAATTGACCTGCCCACTCACTTCCCTAAACCCAACTGCAGTGTTTTTAAAAGCAATCCTTGAAGAAGAAAAGCCCTCGCCTGATTTTACCACGTTTTCAGCTTTTACCACATTCTCACCCTGTTTTTTACTAGTTTATTTTCTTTTTTAGCTTTTGTTTTTGTCTTGCTTGCTTTTTGGAACTGATTTTCACCAGACTCGAGCCCCATTGTCGTAGTCAACTCTGCTCTACGTCGCAAGTTCATCGACAAACATGTCAAGCTACCGGACAAATTGGTAACAGCGGGAAAGCTGTCATACAGAGGTAAGCGGTCAGATACTAAGCGCAAAAAGGAACAGCATCATACCGCACCATAGCATTAGTTTTAAATACGAAATGCAGCCATACGTAGATCTGGCTACATAATTATGATCTCCAGAAATGTCCATAGGGCTACGTTTTCAGAATGAACCAAAAATGTTTTGAACAGAAAAAAAGCAATGTTAAATACAAATGATGCAATGCAGAAAATCCTACATAGGAAAGTAAATATTACTTTGCAAAGGCCATGACGTGCGTAATACTTTGAGCAATTAGCAACTGGACAAAAATGGGTCAAAAATTAAGTTTACAGCTTATGAAAGCTACTTTCCAGAAAAGTTCACTTTAGTTGGTAAATACCTTTAAACTACTATTGGTCCATGATGATTATGTAATGTGTAGAGGTTTTTTGGGGCTCCGCCTGCTTTGATGTGGAAATCTTCTCAGTTCATGCATATTCATTTAGATGCTCGTGCTCCACTCAGCATTGCAATGTTCCCTAATAGTATAATCTCTGCAAAGGCATTTTATAGTCCTTAAGAACAAAAAGAACTTGACTGTGAATATATCGCTGATTTCAGGAATACATTATTGGATATGTGTTTCTTTCACTAAATATCAAACATTAAAGGGCACCTATGATACAAATCTACTTTTGTAAGCTGTGAACTCTGTGTAGTTATAGCGTATCCAAAGTCATATTGGAGTGATACAAACACAATAAGTCTCTTTTTTTTAATTTCTTGATGTTAAAATAGGACCCAAATCCCAGTGAATTTGAGGCCCACCGCAACGTGACTTAGGAGTGCGGTTTTCCCCGCCCACTGAATTGATTGACAGGCGCCATGTTTCTATAATAACATGTATACACATGTCTACAGAACCTTTATTGCAAATAAACTGGAATTTAAATAATTGTTACAACTCTCTGTGGTTTTTAGAAGTCTTATAACTTTAAAATGTTGTTAAAACAGAGCATGTTTTAATAAAGACAGTAAAATCCAACCCAGCCTCATTTTGAAAACGTAGTCCCGTGGACATTTCTGGAGACCGCGAATTATGTAGCTGGAGGAACTTATGGCTGCATTTCATTTTTTAAGTGAACGCTATGGGGCGGTATGACGCCGTTCTTTTTGGCGCTTACCGGCTGACCGCTTACCTTTGTGTGGAGGCCTTTCCCGCCTCAACCAGTTTGTCCCGCTAACTTGTCGTGTACGTTGGCGGACTTGAGGCGCAGAGAGGAGTTGACCACAACGGGGAAGAGCGGTTTCAGAAATCAGGTAAGACAAAAACAGAATCCAAAAAATAAAATGATTGAGTGAACAACAGGGTGAGAACGTGGTAAAATCTGAAAACGGAGGAGGAGGAGGGTGGATCAGTCGATTGGCCGGTCGCCCAGTCAATCATTCAGTCAGACAGTAGGTCGACAGCGGCCTCTGGTGGGTTTACGTGAGAACAGCACTGGCACAAACAGCACTCGCGAGAGACGTTTGAGTTACAAAAAGGCGCACACAGCGGCCTCTCGCGGATTCGCGAAAACAAAAACTGCAAAAATACGTACCTCCTGGGACGTATTTCGAGGTCTCCAGAAACATCCACGGGATTACGTTTTCAGAATGAGCCTGGGTTGGTAAAATCGCTATGTAATTCTTAACAGCTATAATCACCACGACCACATGGTGTCAGTAAACGCTGTGTTTGTACTACAAACAGCATTTGTGTGTGACTCATCATTTCAGAAAGGCTTGAATAAACTCCACCACAAATACATCAAATAAACTTACTTGGTATTTTTGACTAGTGACCTTATTTCAGCTTCATCCGTGTCTCTATCACTGACTGCTGTTTATCTGACGTAACACATGATGAAATGCAGACACACATGTGGGAAGGGTGGGTGGGGAGAGGCAGCTCATTTGCATTTAAAGCCACAGGCTACAAAAACAGCTACAATGGACTCAGACACTAAAATGGGCAGATTCTGGAGGCTATAATAAATTATTTGATAAGTATTTTGAGCTGAAACTTTTCAGACATAGGCTTAACTTACAGCTTGTAAAAGGGATAAAATAGGTGCCCTTTAAATGCTAAAACTTGATTTTTAAAATATAATTAGGGTTTTAAGCGTAGCATTAAAACTTCATTGTAATTATTAGAAAAGTCTGAAAAGCACAAATCGTAGAGACTTGAAATTTTACCAAATGGTAGTACCCACTCTGTCTATCACATACCCAAAACACATAATCGTTCAAAACTCCTGAACTATTGGGTACAAACTTAAGAGTCTTATATGATGGGGATTCTTGACTGAAGCCCTACAAGTTTAATCAATTCCAGCAACCACAACAATAAATATGAAACAAAACAAAAGTTTTAAAGTGTGATATTTTTGATCACAATGCGAAGAAAAAAAAAATTTAACCGGATTTACCTGAGGGACAGCTAGTATGACTGACTTGAAAATCTGCATGCAGCCATGGCTGCCATCAACCAGTTAAGTTTGAGCACCCATTAGACAAGCTTAACAAAGGTCAATTGGGACAAACCTTGGTGGGTATGTTTGACTCATGGTCCTCAAGGTCTGTAAGGATCAAGGGGGGCAGTTGACTAGTAATGGCTAGTGAGTTGGGCTTTGGTTGCTGGTTCCATCCTTGGTCCCGGCAGGAGTTGAATGTGGGCGGAGTAAATGAACCCTGAGCAAGGACCTAACCCCTAATTGCTCCCTGGGCATTGGAAGCAATACCTCAGGGTGTATGTTTGTGCCTTCACTGCTCACTCAAAAATGTGTATGTGCACTTGGATGGGTTAAAAGCAGAGAACCAATTTCAAGAATGGGCAAAATCGTATTTGACAAAGGCTCACTTCAGTTCAATTTGTAAAGGTAACCAGGGGATAATTTTGAGTGTTTTGACTGTGTAAAGAATTGTAAACTACACAAAGTTTTCCACAAGCACACACAATATCAATAATTAGATCAATAATTATCAAAAAAGAGAAATTGTTTACCTTTTAATAGCTATGCCAGGGACATTTAGAAATTGAGTGTTGACAAATATACTAAAATGCCTGTAATTCATGAATTAAAACTTCCTATCCAATCTTCACCAATCTTCATAAAATTTGGCATACCCATATACAATTTGATTGCATGCAAAAACGTAATGATATCTGCCCATGGGTGGTGCTATACATTTTTAAAAGATGAATAAAAAGTTTTTCTATGGTAATTCTCTATAAAATAATAACTAAAATAATGCTTCTCATCATTGATTAAAGCAATTACAGACTTTTTAATAGGATATTACCACTATAAACTTTCGAGAAGCGCACCTTTTATGTCTTGAAACTATGAAATTGATTTTAAATTTAAAAATTCTGACTTAATTATAGCAATTCAGATATTATTTCTCACAATACTTATAAAGAAAAACAACTCGTTATTCTCTCAATCTCTCTATATCTCTTTTCCCTTGGTTCAGAACATATATATTATAATTATAAATAAGGAGATATAAACTTGCATTTGTGTGGACAAGCACGTAAGAATTGTTCAACAAAATAATGTTAATAGTAATAGGTTTAAATTATGTGTATACTACTGTAGTGCTATAGGGATAAATACACCCCCTATAAACAGCAAATGTGATTAGACCTATAGTTTATATATAACATACTGTATAGTACATTAAAATACATATACGTATAGTATATACGTTAAAACCTATAGTAATCATAGCCATTTTAATGCACAATAACATTTCCGTTAACACTGGGACTAAGGTGGTCATTTAAATGAATTTTATATTGTGTAGTTTAATCATTCTTTTTGAAATAAAACCTATATAATGTAAATGTAAAATACCCTGCCCTTTCTTAAGTGTATAATTTATTCTAACATTGTTATTTAAACGGGATTTCAGAACACAGAAGAGTGTCTCATACAGTACATCGAAAAAAATGTATACGGTCAAATTGACTATTATACTGTATATCTATTATGACTTTTATATTAGAACTATACAAAGCTTTGGAGTGACTGCACAATGACATTTATGAACATGAACTTCTATGAAAAGTGTATGTATTATTGTTCAATTGCGAATGCTATACCAATCACAGAAAAACAGTGTTCCTCTTCTGCACAATCTTGATTTGTTTGCAAAACCAATAACTTGTTTCAAATTCAAAATTTCCACAGCATGCTTATATGAAATATGACACCTACTTCACTACAGCAGTGGATCACTTTTTTATAATCTCACATTTTTGCATATTTTCACTTACAATTTCTTCAGTTCATTTGCTTACATTTTTCAAGTTAAAATGATTAATAATAATCCATCTGAAAGAAACAAATTAAAAGCCACATCAGCTTGATCACAACACCTAGACATCCATCATCAAACACAAAATCCAAATCCTGTAGACTGGGGTGTTTCCTCCACCATCGTTCACATCACCCTTGGTAAGCTGGTGCAAATATGGAAGCATATGAGTAGCAAAATTCACTTTGAAATGTAATAGAACCTTTTCACATTTCCGGGTTTCTCAGCAGCAGAAGTCGTCATAGTTGGGTAAACTTAGAGCGCAGTGAATGGGAGAGTACAACAAATTATTTTTTAACAATCTTATTTGCTAAAATAATAAAAGAAAAACGCTACAATGGTGTTATAAAGACTTTCAGAAAAAGGGAAAAAATTGTGTGAGACAGATGACAGCAGCCAGAGGTAAGTATAATGTCAAATTTACTCTCAGCCCCATAGACGCTGCATTAGAAACACCTTGCATAAGCGGTAATTCGTTTTTTGTAATTTGTCGCAAAGATGATATAATACGTAATGTATTTCTGCGTCTAAATGTGCAATTTCCAAAAAGTGTGAGAAATGTGGAGGAAAATTCTAATTAAAATACATAATATACATTTGCCTTTTCCAACCACACAATCTAAAGTACAAACTAATTTTAATGATTTAAAAGTTGCAAAATTAGACTGAAAATGCCAAATTGAATTGATGTGTGCAACACAACTTGTGCAAGCAGAAATAGTAACAAAATAATATTTTAAATGTTATGTGCACTAATTTCCTGAATGTGAGAGTGTCAATGCATTAAAAATACATTTTACTCCCCATTTTGCTACTTTTTTGCTATACCTTTGGCTCAGAAAGCATTTTGAGATAGGCTTGGGTGGTATCCAAATTTTGATACCGTCAAACCTCCTCCCTATTTTAACTCGGTATATGGTACTACCGTGCAAAATAAAAAAACTATGACATGTGGCTCACCAAATTGTTGTCTTGTGCCTAAACCATTCGGAAACTGAATACCGTATACAAAACCTTAGGTTTGAGGTATTCCCATCTCTCGAAGTGATCTTTTTGTTGCCCAATTTACAAATTTGCAAAAGTTCTTTTTCAAGACCAGGTCACTTGGAACGCAACTCGCCATCTTTCCCCACCTCTCTCTGTCTTCTCCGCGCTGTCCCGTGATGACAACCATGTCTATACATTTTTAGGAATTAAATAAATTGTATTTAATATTTATTCATTGTGGCGATGCAGTGGCGCAGTAGGTAGTGCTGTCGCCTCACAGCAAGAAGGTCGCTGGTTTGAGCCTCCACTGGGTCAGATGGCGTTTCTGTGTGGAGTTTGCATGTTCTCCCTGCATTCGCGTGGGTTTCCTCCGGGTGCTCTGCTCTGGTACAGGTGAATTGGCTAAGCTAAATTGTCCGTAGTGTATGAGTGTGAATGAGTGTGTGTGGATGTTTCCCAGAGATGGGTTGCAGCTGGAAGGGCATCCGCTGCATAAAACATATGCTGGATAAGTTGGCGGTTCATTCCGCTGTGGCGACCCCAGATTAATAAAGGGACTAAGCCGAAAAGAAAAGGAATTAATTAATTTATTTATTTATTGTCTCCTATATAAGCATTGTTTTTAATGACAGTATAACGGTATTAAAACTGATACTGTTGCTATTATACCATATTAACGTATTACCGCCCAAGCCTATTTTAAAATACACATTGAATTTTGTTACGAACATCGCGCAACAGTGTTGCCGGATTGGGCAGTTTTGAATTTGATTGTGGGGGTAAAAAAAAGGCATAGGCGGGTTGACAAAATTAACTAAATTTTATATGCAACTTATTTAAGAAAACAACTGTGTTCTTCTTCTCCATTCAGTTAGTAGTGACCAGTGCATAGCGCAAATGGTGTGGGCCCACCCACAAGAGGAGGTGAAGGAAAGTTGTATCAAAATCTGACTCCCCGGACAAATCTGACTCCCCTTTACATGCACACGCAGTGCCTGCAGTTAAACTCACGGCCGTAAACACTTATCAATCTTTTTTTTTCCACAATTGACAGCAAAAACAAACATATAAGCTTTGTCTGATTGACAAGCAGCACCTAATTATGTTTAAAAGAATTTAAAAAGATAAATGGTATGAAGGAAATACCCCATTTCAAAAGAAAAACACTCTAATAGGTCGTGTAATCTACACAACATTAAGTGCAGTGTGTGGGTGAGAGGGGGCAGTGTTTCGATGTGATCCGATTATGTTGTGGTTTAAAAAAGTTGCTGTATGGTTAAATAATTATGACAGTTAAGGTTAATTTCGATTTAAATAAATTAAAATTAAACTAACATTTTGGCCGTTTTTTTTTATTTATTTTTTTTTTTTTTGTGCGTTTGGGCGGGTTTTGGACATCTTTTTATTAATTCAATGTGAATATTACAATTTCAATGTAATTTTGCAATTTATAAAGCACTAAAATTAGTATTAGTAAATTTTTTTATCATTTCATTTTCCTTTCGCAACCAAACTTTGCACATGCCATGGAGAATGCAAATTTAAATAAAGAAACGCATTGCCATTTTACATATTGCATTGCCATTTTGCATATCACACATTTCAAAATGGATTTTGCAACTCATATTATGCTTCCATAGGTGCAAATGCTTCTCTCTGAGCTTTTCACAGGATGCCACCTCCTGATTCTGCTGCTGTTCTCCTCTAATCAGCTGTCTGGGTGGCTAAAGAAAACAACAACAGCTGTCTTTATGAAAAAAAAACCCACACACAAACAGTAGGAAACCCCCTTTAGTTTTTCCTTCTCCACACCTCATCCCTCTTTTCTCACTCCTTTTGTGTCACCCATCCGTAACAACCCTCTCAAGTTCCCAAGCACACGCTCATGGAAACCAAACACCGTCCCAAGAATAAACACAGTCCCTAGTGCAAACAAACCACTGAAGCATTTCCACAACTGCTTACATTTCTCAAATGCAAAAGACTTTTCCGATTCCCTAATGCGGCTGAACGCACCGACGTTAACACAAGATTAAAGTCCCCATTCATGCCACGCATGTGTCACACATAGCACCCCATCTCAAATACATTCATCACAGGTGCAGCTGAAAGAAAAAGGATGTAAGAGAGCATACATACAGACAAGCTTTGTCCCACAGAGGAAAGCGAGAGTGCTAACATCCAGCCACGGTGATGAAGTGTCCACACGCTGCTCAGTCTGCCTCTGGTTTGCTGCCCCTGGATGAGCGAAAGCCCGCCTCGCACACGCACATATGCATACAGTGCACGTAGCAAGCAGCTGTCAGAAGAGACAGGAAGGTTTTTCTGCTGTACTTTCCAAGCATCTCACAGAAACACCTCGAGCCTGCTGATTCTGAGAGAAAACTATATGCACTAGACTGTACTGTAAATTCACAGTTAAAGTGGTGTTTTTCAGGGCTCTGGGGATGAAGTTTAATGAGCTGCTGTAGAGCATTCGAGGGTCAGAAAGCCACTCTGCTGTGTCTCAGAGGACATCTGTCACCGTTTTTACCACTCCTGTCCTCTTTTAGTCCTCATCACTCTTTCATTTGACTCTTGTGCTGTTTTGTAATGTCTGGAAACCCCACATTTTCACCTAATATTCTTTATTTTGCCCCTTTGAAGCCCTTAGTTTAGCCAGAATTGACAGTTCTGTCAACATTTATGAAGATATCAAGAGAGCGACAGTTTATATTACTGTATATAGACTCTGTCTATGAAGCGTCAAAGAGGTAAAACAACAGTTCTTTACTGGCATTCTAAATGTATAGAAAACATGCCTTTTTATTGTTTTCATTAGTCTTTATTTGATGTGAATGGAAACATGAAGATGGGGTTGGATCCAAACGCAGTTTTGAGAAAATGATCAGACAGCAAGGGGTCAAAATCCAGCACACAGGGCAATAGAGGCAAATCCAAAGCATAATCCGTATAACAGGTAAATGGTCAAGACAGGCGTCAGGAATTGAAATGATGGCCCAATCCCAATTCTTTTAATTTTTTCATTGAGTGACAGATGTGAAAGTATGTTGTGGGACTACTATACAAGAGTTATTATTATAGATAGCGAAATTTATCATTTATTTTTGTTGTGTTTTTGTTTAAAGCATGACGGTAAAACATGTTATTAAAAAAACGTTATGAATGTATTAAAACATATGCTTGTTTGCTGTAAAAAAAAAATGTAATAATGACAAAAAATACAAATTTACTACTTTGTGCATCTCATTACTTCCGTGTGCAGCCATGCTGCTGTTGTAGATGGTGTATTCTGGGATATTTTCATTACCAATTGGTTTTGAGTGTGGTCCTGAAAAATCTCAGTTTCAAGGGCTTCCCCTTAGCCCTATACCTTCTAGCTAAAGAGAATTGTGACACCCCTACCCCTTCACGTGAACGAGGGGTAGGGGTAAGGGGAAGGGCTAAGGGGAAGAATTGGGATTGGGCCGATATAAACAATAAAACAGGTCAAAAACACAGAATAAACCGCTTAGAATTGTAGCAACACTAACAAGACTCAGCAACAAATGTGTAAATTAAATGGTGTATTTATTCTTTCATTCATTTTCTTTTCGGCTTAGTCCCTTTTATCAATCTGGGGTTGCCACAGTGGAATGAACCGCCAACTTATCCAGCATATGTTTTACGCAGCGGCAGCCCTTCCAGCTGCAACCCATCTCTGGGAAACATCCATACACACTCATTCACACTCATATACTACAGACAATTTAGCCTACCCAATTCACCTGTACTGCATGTCTTTGGGCAGTGGGGGAAACCGGAGCACCCGGAGAACATGCAAATTCCACACAGAAACGCCAACTGACCCAGCCGAGGCTCGAACCAGCGACCTACTTTCTGTGAGGCAACAGCACTACTTACTGCGCCACCACGTCACCTGGTGTATTTATAGAACAAGTATTTAATGATAATGCCCTTCACCTGTGCCTGTAATCAAAGTGAACCTGAAACTGGTTTGTAAATGCAGGGTATGTAGTTCAGGTGAATGACAGACAATCCGCAAGGGCTACATTGCTGGTGGTTACAACAATATTAAAGGTGCTGTATGTGAGTTTTTGACTTTTCTAAAGCATAAAAATATGCTTTAATATGTTTGCAGATATTTAAGAAATATACAAAGTGAACATTATTGTTTATCTAAAAACAATGCTAAAGTCTGCTTTGAAAATGTGCGTTACGTGCCAAAACATCTGTCTTTGTTTTGGTCATTCAAACCATTCAATGCCAGTTTAGCCAATTATATTTCAACACTCCAGGATGCCTTGGTGAAAAACATTCATTCATTCAGTCAGAAAGGCTTTCATAGCGTCCGCAACCAAAATATGACCTCCGGTGGACAGTAGCAGACTCCGAAATGAGACGCAGATTCAGAGTTCCACATGTGCTGGTTATTAATTAAAATAATATAAATGTTATGAATGTAAACATTAGGTGAGCAGGTTACATTGTAACTCCGTGTTCTAACAACACGCTACGTGACGAGATTTGCAGTGATAAACAATTTGGCTGTTTGCACCAGACAAAACACAACAGAAATTTAAATACAGCCATTCAGAAGAACAGAATAGTGCACTCACTGCACTTCAACAAAATGGTATGTTTTATAATCTAACTAATGTATATTAAACCTCTTTAACATTATTAAATGTACATGCTGAATCATTGATATGTGTTGGTTTTGAGTAACAGTTCTAAAGTTCCATTTTAAAAAGTTTATTTTATTTTCAAGATCTAAGGTGAACTGTCTTCTGCTGCTTTCAGTAGTATGGCAATAAATGTCATGTAAAATAGCATTCAACCTCACAATATTAGCATTTAACAATCAATAAAGCACATGAGGTGTACCTGAGTTGATTATTGTCAGTTTTCTGTTGTTCAGCTGCAAGAAATAAAAGCCATATCTAAAATATATATGTCAGCTGTTGGTTAGAACAAAAACTCCTTTTAGTTTTAAAAATATTTCTCCTATCGTGTGCCAGTGCTTTTATTTAGAACACGATTTAAATCAGCCTTAAATCAGATTTTAGGCTTCACAGTTAGGCACACTGCTGTTGGTGTTGTCAATCTGACAACCTGTGTCTGCATGTGATTTGAACCAAGTGCAATACCTAGTTCAACCACCGGGTGTGAAATTTACATACTGTACCTTTAATATAATTAAACAAAATATTATGTTATGAATCTGTAATAAACACTCAATTCAGTCACACACACAAACATGCATATGACACTATGATCCATTTTGTATGTAATATTTAAAAAATGATTATGACAAAGTGTGCTTATTTATTCTTATAATACTGAATTTATAATGACTAATTATGAATCTAAATTAAAATACTTTTACCTTTAAGTAAATGGCTAAATTAAAAAATAAATTCAATTAACATGTCATGCATATTTTTGTTTGAAACGTGTTTGTTTAGCAGTAGCTAGCAATAAACAACATAGTGAGAACGGTTACAACAGAAATACAACATTTTTTGGTTATGCTGCTGACTCTAATGGCAATATGTTGTACTGCCCTTAGTAAACACGCACCCTGACCTGTCATGGAAGAAAAGGCAAAAGCGATTAAAGTAATTTTTCAAAGAGCTGGGGGGTATGGGGGGGGGGGGGGGTAAAATTACTTCTTTGGTTTATTGCAGTACTGTATATAAAAGATGAGAAAGCTCTTGGATTTTATCTAAAATATCTTAATTTGTGTCCTAAAGACGAATAAGGTCATGAAATGGCATGAGGATAAGTAATTAACATAATTGTCATTTTGGGTTAATTATCTTTTGATTTATTTAATTTAGCAGATGCTTTTATCCAAAACAACTTAAAAAAGAGAATACCAGAAAAAATCTAATCATAAAAATTGTCAACGACATTACCTAGTCTAACACAGAACACATGGCAATTGTTTTTAATCTAATAGAAATTGGACAAAACAAGTAGAATAAAATTATAACAGGAAATGCTAGCATTAGGAATACATCTTTAGCTGGCTGTATAGCGAATTACATTAAAACTGAGATTAAGTCATTCCGTACTGTCATCAGAAATCATTTCTATTCTTCCATACTGTTTCTATTCATCAGGAAAACACAGAACAGTGCATTGAGTAACGCTTTCTCTTTACCTGTCACTATCTACTCTGTGCATGTGGATGAGCTGCCAGAGCCTTGTGCGTGTCTCTGATAGAGAGCAGACAGGATTACAGAGACAGCACGATCAATGAAAATGCTGATGACATTAATTCTTATGTGAATACAATGGGTAATATCTGTTATCACCAAATATGTTTATCATGTCTAGTTGTCATGCAATAATTGCCATTTTTATACTTGTTCAAACGAGAACACAAGCATAAACATAAACTTGTTCAGATATTCTTGGAGTATTCCAAATGAGTGGGCATCTGCACAAGTTTAATGACTGGCATAAAGCATGCCCAAGCCATTTCTATATTGCATTATAACGTCAGAAATCTTTAGCTGTTAGAGACTTTTTTTCTGTTTTAAAGAATATAATTTTGAGTGACCTATTCCTATATCTCCTGTATCATACATACTGTCAATGCTATTCCCTTAAATTTACAGATCGCCCAGAAATGAAAATCTCTGTCATATAGAATGACTCTTGACTCTGTAATGTGTTTTATGCAGCCACATAATGAGTGGAACAAAGGTTAAACAAAAGTGAGCCGATATGGTTCTTTAAATTTGGACTGAAATAAAACCATTTTGGGTTGTACTTTGCATTGTTCTGATTCTATCTGCACAAAATTTTAGATAAAGCAGCAGTTAGTTAATAATGGGGCTGCACGATTAATCGAAAAAAGATCACGATCTCGATTTGACCCCCCACACAATCTTAATCCAGCATCTCTACAATTTAACCAATTATATTTTCAGTTTCCGGAGAAGCATAAATAGGTTGCCCAAATCTTTACATTGTTTTACAAACGTTGCTCACCTCCAAATAGTGTTGAAAGAGTCACATACTGTATTTATTAGATATAATTCACCCAAATATGTATATTTTGTCTTAATGTAATGATGTACTTGCAGCTTCGAAATGACACATGAGCTTACACACTGTTTGTTTACTACTGAGAGAACGCGCACGCGTGCCCACTAATAATGTCTTGTTGCACAGAGTGATCGTTTGAAAGCTGCATTTGAAAAATGGTTTCCATGTATGTTTTTTTCCTCAAAGTGAGGGCAGCCATGACTCGGCATGAGCATACTCGGCAGTGAAAAGTGAAAACAAAAGCGCGCACATCATTTAAATGATCATATCACATTTTAGAGTTATGATTACGACAAGCATGTGATATGTTTTTTTCTTCCATAGCAAACACAAAGTGTTGTGCATGAAAATAAATGTTTAACTGTCAGTATAACTACTCTAGCCAATATAATATGTTGAATATAATGCAAGAGGGAATCTGATAATGACAAATGTTTTATTTTACCAGTGAAATAAAATAGTGTTGCTAATAACAAATGGAAGGCATTTGTCTCAAACATAATAATTCAACTTCAGAATTATGAATAGTTGTATTCTGATGTCATCACTTTACTGTGCGTTAACAACCAGGACAAATTTAAAGTCTATTCAAGTCCATCATTTAAAGTCTATACAAAAATTTGCATTTTAACCACCAGTAGACTTACACATAAGCCTAATGTTATTATTTGAGATTTACCATATGTTTGAGAATAACAATAATAATAGCCCACTCATATTAACCTTTATTTTACAACTACAGAATCATGAGAGAATCGTGATCATGATTTTTATTTTAGTCAGAATTGTGCAGCCCTAGTTGAAACATTGTCTATTTATGTATATAATTAAGATGATTATTTAATGGGGTACCACAAGGTTCGGTCTAAGGTCATCCATTGTTTTCTGTTCATAAGACATCTCGTCACATTCAAAAACATGGATTTTGTTTCTATTGCTCCACATATGACACTAAGTTATCAGATAACACTTATGAGAAAGAACTTTCTCATATTAAATTTAAGACACTTGGGAAAAACTGATTAAAAAACTGTTAAATGTGAGGGAATCAAATATGTTTATAATATCTTTGGCTAAATTAAAATATCATATGGTTAGATAAATCTTGCAATCTACTTTCCATTTGCTCTGAACAGCAATATAAAATGTGATATGTGAATTTTGTTATAGATTTCATTGTGTGATATTTCTTATTTATACTTTAAAATAGTTTCAAAATGTTACACAATAGACATTAAATTAGCCTTTTCACCTGCTTTTATGAATGTCTTAAAGTGATGCCTATATTTCCTACCCAGGCTCATTATGAAAACGTATCGCTATATACATTTCTGGAGAACGGCAAATACATCTCAAGAGCTATGTTTTTTTTGCAGATTTGTTTTCGTGAATCCACCAGAGACCGCTATGTACACTTTTTCAGATCTCAAATCCATTTGCGCCTGCTGTTCTCAAGTAAAGCTTGCTGTCGACTGACTGAATGACTGACTGACTGACCGGTCGAGTGACCCACCCTCTTCCTTCCCTAAACCCAACCAATAGTGTTTTCAAAAGCACCAATCACCCCCTCAAATGCAATCCAGAAAAAGAAATGCCTCGCCTGATTTTTACCACATTTTCAGATTTTACCACATTCTCACCCTGTTATTTACTTGGTTATTTTATTTTTTGCCATTTGTTTTACCTGCTTTCTGGAACCATTATTCACCGAACTCGAACCCCATCATCATGGTCAACTCCTCTGCATCTTAAGTCTGCCGACATACATGGCGAGCTAACTGGACAAACTGGTAACAGCGGGAAAGCCGTCCATACGGAGGTAAGCAGTCAGCTGGTAAGCGCAAAAAGATGCAGCGTCATACCGTTTATTTTAAAGACGAAATGCAGCCATACGTACTTCTGGCTACATAATTCACGATCACCAAAACTGTATATATGGTTACATTCTCAGAATGAGCCTATATTGTATATTTCAATGTCCAGAACATTCCAGAACTTTTTTACATAAACAATTTTAATGGCACTATTTATTTTCTTTGTCTTAATATATATAATGTATATAATTACAGCTATTTGAAAGCCTGATCAATAGTGTTAATCCCACTATCAGCAGTTACTCATTGGAGCTTAAGTAAACTAATGCCACCGTAATTACAACTTTTATGGGCCGTGAGTGTGTGCACGATCTGTAAGAGGCCATTAATCACTATTAATCTCTGATCCTCGGCACAGGTGTTCTTGAGCAAATGGATTGCTGTAGAAATGCCTCCACAGAGAGAGTGCGGGTCTCCCACATTATGAAAATGGGTCAGCCGTGGTGCATGGAAAAACCCACACCTATGACTCTCACTGGCTGGATGTGAAAGAAATGGAGCGACTGCAATTTGTACAAATGGAGGTGGTTTGGTAAATTCGTGCTACTGACAAAAGAAGGTGTTCAACTAATACATACTGCATTTCAATACGTACTTTGTATGATTACAAACCTAATATTATATATAAAAATGTAAAGGTGCCATAGATTGCAATGATACAAAATGTTAAAGGGGACCTATTATGCCTGTTTTCACAAGAGTAGAATGAAGTTCTGATGCTCCTAGAGTGTGTATGTTAAGTTTTAGCTCAAAATACCACACAAATATTTTTTTAACTGTTTAAAACTGCTCATTTTATGCTTTGATTCAAGTTGTGCCGTTTTGGTGACTGTCGCTTTTTGAGAGGGCGGGGTTACAAATGCCTGTGCATCCCCAGCAGGCACACAACGTCATAAGACTTTAATATTAAGTTAGATTTAGGTCGTGACATCACGTGACCAAAATATGTCTAGCCAGAGTCTAAGGACAACGTTATTTTGATGTCCAATAACAACAAATAACGTCAAATGACATTGATATTTGGTGGATTTTAGATTGTGTTGGAAAGTGACCAAAATCCAACATCGAGACAATATCTTAAACCAACGTCATACTGACGTCAAATACTGACATTTATTCATTAAGTATGGCAACCAAGATCCAATGTCTTATAGACATCATAGTGCAGGGGTGCCCAAACTCGGTCCTGGAGGGCCAGTGTCCTGCATATTTTAGTTCCAACCTCAATTAAACACACCTGAACCAGCTAATCAAGCTGTTTCTAGGTATACTAAAGCTTCCAAGCAAGTGTGTTGAAGGAAGCTGGAGCTAAACTATGTAGGACACCGGCCCTCCAGGACCGAGTTTGGACACCCCTGTCATAGTGGTAACGTAACACAACACCAAGCTGTAACATCATTAGACGTTGATATTTGGTTGATTTTGAGGTGCATTCTGGCTTCAACTTGATTTTCATTTCCAAACAAAATGCAACGTCCCCACGACATTGGGGTACAACGTCAGTCTGACATCAAGTTGACGCCCTGTGCCTGCTGACTCAGCATAGTGGAAGATTCAAACCAGCACTAACATTATCTCTGTGAAAAACTGAACATGGCTGGCTTGGTTGGGGACTTGTGGAGCTGCGCATTGATGGATTTGCTCTTCAGTGTTTGGACTTTCAGCAGTGAAAATTAAACCACACTAAACTGAACTAAACTGAACTTCAACTCTGAAAATTGAACTGGAATGGTTTCAATTAACTAAAAGTTCTATGTTAAGCTGCTTTGACACAATCTACACTGTAAAAGTGCTATAGAATTAAAGATTAATTGAAACTTGAATCAAAAGAAGTGGTTCAGAAAAATGTTGTCTATGGAAACTCTGGTGTTCATTTGTGCATCATAAATCTTGAGATTTATAATGCCACTTAGTCGATGACATTACCTTCAGCTGGTATGGGGCAAAAACTCTGGTGGATGGCTGCTTCTCACTCAGGGCTGTCTATATCAATGAGGAAGAGATAAAAAAAAAAGAGAGAGAATCAATCAATGTATTTCTGCAGACACCACTGAAAGCTGGATATATTTACATACTTTTGCCATGCAATTGTGTTTAAACCCCTTTGTAAAAGTGATTTTTGCATAATAGGTCATCTTAAAATTGTTCGCTAATATCTACGGTAAATGGTTCGAAATGGATGTATATGTAAAGGTGTATAAAACTATTGATTTTCCAAGGAAAAAACTGATCATAGTCATTTAAATGAGTAACTATGAATTTGAATCTTTAGCTGATTCATTGTGATGTATGAATGAAACATTGACAATATGAGGAGCCAGACCCGGGAAAACTTGAACCCACCCTCCCCTTCAAACACTGTAGCAGAATGAGGGGAATGGGGTTGCATGACGTGTAGATGAGTGATCACTCGGGGATGCCTAAAGATTTGGCTGTGGGGAATAAATGCTTAAAGTAAATTTTCACAAATATAGCACATTATAGCCAACCTTGCGCTGTTTTCCTGCCATTTTACTGACGATTTTTACTGTGATCAGACCAATCGCTGCAGATAACTGTAGCATCAAGCAATAGAGGGGGTTGGGATAATGAATTGCTGAACAAATCACATCCGATAATTAGGTCACAATAAATGCATATTACATTGAAAGTGTTTTTTGGACCTTGCATGCATATCAGCCTGTTGTTGGAGACCCCCAAAATCAAACTATGACCTTTTATGTAATTTCTACTTATGTAATGTAATGTGTGTATTTATATAGCGAATTTTTTGTGTATAGCCATACACCCAAAGTGCTTTGCAATCATGAGGGGAGTCTCTCCACCAGTGTGCAGCATCCACTTGTATGGTGTGACAGCAGCCACAGGAGAATGGCGCCAGTGCGCTCACCACACACCAGCTATTGGTGGAGTGGAGAGACAGTGATAGAGCCAATTCGGTGGGTGGGGATGATTGGGAGGCCATGATCGGTAAGGGCTGATGGAGAGAATTTGGCCAGGACACCGGGGTTACACCCCTATATTTATAATGCATAATTGGAGCTCTTTAACACAATTGAGAAGATTCCTTGTTAAATGAGTAATATTTTGTGGATTTTATTTATATAAAGCCACAGGCATGAATTAAAATCAACCTCCTCCATAAACATGAGTTCAAAATTTATTGGTGTTAGAAAAAAAGTGTTTTGACACAAAGCAAAAACGTGCGTTCTTATATTCAGCAGTGTACATGTGTTTGTCGCTTCATTACAAACATACTCTATGCCGCAAATTTCACAATATACGTGTTAAAACTAATAAAACATACATTTAAACACATTAATGATCCTGTGTGGATCATCAGAGTCTGTGTTTTGTTCCAATTGGAACAAGTAAATAATGGTGTTTGAGGCTAATGATATGTAATTTACAAATACTGAACTCTTATTATTCAGCTATTTAGGTATATCCAGGTGTCATCCATCCTATATCTCTTTTAAGTCTGGCATCAGTGCAAATTACCGCTCAAAATTATGTAACACTTCAGTATAACAGTATAACACACTGCAGTGTTTTGGCCCCCATAAAATAAGAAATCAAAAGCTTTCACTTGTGGTGTAGAAGTCATGTCTCCTTATGTGATTTTATAGTAAACTAACGGTGAATGGAACTTCTTCAATATCTCAATTGAGGATTCCCTCTGACTCACATCACACTAACAGAGATTCTCAGAGAGGCTGTCTTCACTGAAGCACTCTTATATAAAGCAATCAAATTTTCATCATGCAGAACTCAAGTGTCCTCTCTGAATCTCCAAATGTCACTGCTGCTCGTTGTTTGGTTGTGTTGTCTCGCACATCCACCATATGGCAGCTCATTAAGTCAGGAAGATCAGAGGGAAACATCCTGTAGCGTGGAACACAGGAAACTTTGGCACTGTTCTCAAGGTAGACATCACGCTCATGGTTCCCGCCAGCTCACTGTTTGATGTGTATCAAAACCCAGTTTGAAAAACAGGTAAAACGTTTCTTGTGCGTGTTGTTCGAACCATCCACCATTTATGATTGACTCATTTAAATACTAATGAAGCATTTTCATCTACAAAGCTGAATGAAAGTCTTCATCACAACATGATAATCCCTTAAATGAAATTTGATAGCAATCTACAATTATATATCCACTGAAATGTACCATATCATTGACCACTGCTTATTCTGCATCTAATCAGATTTCAACACTGAAAAAGTGTTCACTGTAAGCTGGTCCTGCAATATATTATCAGAAATCCTCCACTGATCTACTGGCAATAACAAATACATACTTGCTCTGGAAAAGCAACATGTGTAGCAAACCTAGTTCCCCCAAGACATACTGTAATGCCGTATTTCAACCCAGGCTCATTCTGAAAACTTACCCCTATATACATTTCTAGAGAGCGCAAAATATGTCTCAGGAGGTAAGTTTTTTTGCCGTTTTTGTTTTCGGGAATCCACCAGAGGGTGCTGTGTATGCTTTTTGAGATCTCAAATTTCTCTCGTGAGTGGCATTCATGGCTGCTGTTCTCGCGTAAATCCACCAGAGGCCGCTGTCGACTGACCGACTGATAATCCCTCCCACACCCTTCCCTAAACTCAACGATAGTGTTTTCAAAAGCACTGATTGACCCAATCACCCCTTCCCTAAACCCAGTCGGCAGGGTTTAGAAAAGCAATCCAGAAAAAGAAAAGCCCTCGCCTGATTTTTACGTTTTCAGATTTTACCACATTCTCAACCTGCTATTTACTTGTTTATTTTATTTTTTGGACTCTGTTCTCGTCTTACCCACTTTCTGCAACCGTTCTTTGCCGGATTCAAACCCCGTTGTCATGGTCAACTCCTCTCTGCATCTCAAGTCCGCCGACGTACATGGAGGTAAGTGCTCAGCTGGTAAGCGAGAAAAGGAACTGCATCATACAGCCCCGTAGCGTTCGTTTTTAAGACGAAATGCAGCCATACATCGCAATCTCCATCGAAATGTATATAGGGTTATGTTTTCAGAATGAGTCCATGTTGCATTATTTATATTGTCATAACATTATATGGTTACATATATTTATAGACTGTGACTAACAAACTTTTTTTTACAACTAGTCAAAATTTTTGTTTTATTATTTTATTATTATTATTATTATTATTATTATTATTGTTGTCGTTGTTGTCGTTGTTGTTGTTGTTGTTGAGCACCTATGTAGGCCTATCCCACCGTGTTTAAAAGACATCTAATAAAAAAATAGACTAGTCATGAAATAGACAGATTAGACAGACATTACATGTGTAGTCATTCATTTCTGTCTATTTGCTAACTAATCTATTTTTATACTATTGTTAGATGTCTACTAGATTTTTACTGACAGATTTTCACTTGTTTTTTTTATCTAAGACGTATTGTAAACACAAAAAAAAATGTCAGCTGTGACATCTGTAAGGAGGAGAGTCTGGAAGTGATTAGTTAATTGCACAGTAGTTGGTGTTGTGTTGTGTCTTGCTGTCTTCACATCTAGC
This sequence comes from Danio kyathit, assembly GCA_903798195.1. Classification (NCBI taxonomy): domain Eukaryota; kingdom Metazoa; phylum Chordata; class Actinopteri; order Cypriniformes; family Danionidae; genus Danio; species Danio kyathit. Next base: position 63,667,581 of record LR812523.1, on the reverse strand, counting down.
ATCAAAGTTCAGTCAGAAATGACAACCTGAAAAACCAAGTTATTTTTCTTTACCGAAGGTGTCTGAGAAAGCTTAATGTGCTGCAATTTAAGAAAACATGAGCAATTACAAAAAACACCAGTAAAAAATTAAGAAAAGACCTTAATCCTTTTTACAGCACACATGCTACAAATCCACACAGTGCATACACATTTAAAAAGCGCCCTGCATTTTTAAACAACAACACAAACAAAATAATAAAACGTGCTCCATTTTCTCACAACATTTGCAAAAACATCAAAACACAACAGAAATGTTTCAAGAGGACTCAAAAACGTGATTGACGCCGCTGTGCCGTGACTATTGCTCAGTGAAGTTGTAGGTGATCTGTGAAAGGTGAGTTTTTGTTTATTTTAACATCCTGATTGTCTTGTCTTTTGTATTTTGTTAGCCCAAATAACCATAACCTAAATAGCTGAGTCTGTCACATTTTAGGGTCCCCTTGAAACACTTCCATTGTGTTCCAAGCTATTTGAAAGCGTTATGTGAAAATGCAGTGTTTTCGTAAATTGTTAGCATTGTGTGAAAATGCAGCACGTTTTTTAAAAATGTTTGCGTTGTGAGTATTTGCAGCACGTGTGCTGTCAAACGGATGAAGATCTTTTCTTAATTTGCTGATGTTTCTTGTAATTGCATGTGTTTTCTTAAATTGCAGCACGTTAAGCTCTCTCAGACACAGTAGTTACCAGACCCTTGAAGAAAAAAACAGCTTGTCAAATAGGTTTCACACAGGGCCGGAGTGGGACTCCTTTTCAGCCCTGGAGTTTTAAGCCTTAGACCGGCCCACCTTAGTTCACGACAGACTATATTAAAATAACGTCATTTCCAATTACTACCACGTCTTTTTCAAGGAAACAGCTGCTTTAAAACTTCAAATGTTTTTCATAAATATGAGAACATTAAAGGGTAGCTAAATCTCCAACACTATTCTTTAAAACATCACAATGTCCTTTCCTGCAATATCTGAATATATATTCTGTGCAAAATTCTTTATAGATATCCAGTCCTTTGTAACGGTGGTCACACAAAAAATTAAAATAAAATGTGTACACCTACATAAGTAACCCAAACAGTATTATATGTCTTAACACTAAAAATAAAAAAAAAATTAATAAATAAATTACTCAGGTGAGGTTCGAACTCGGGTCGGTGGCATCTTAACGCAACGTGTTGACCACAATGGCGCTGTTATGCTAGCGTGTTTGGAATCAAAAATAAGTACTGCACTGTTATCTGCAAGACTCTTTTAACCACAGTATTGTTTTCTATTGATGGCTTAACTTTTTATCCCCTTTTTAAATTTCTGATCAAGTTATGTCAGATTTTTAATGTAGTGAATCATCTGATTTTCATTGAGCAGGTGTAATATTCATTCATATTAATTATTCGAATTCTTATATTCACTAAGGTGCCGCTGTTTATGGTCGAATGATAGTTACGTCATCATTAACCCGCAGGCTGCATTTTGCTCATGAGGCTGCAAGAAAATGAATAAAAAGAGTGAGGCTATGGTCATTAAACAAATAAATGAAAAAAGTCTGACTGCTGAGAGTGCAAGCACCTAGGGACACCGGCCCTCGCGGCCAAAAAACAGACCGGCCCACTGGGAATTCTCCTGGTCCTCCTGATTAGCCAATCCAGGCCTGGTTTCACATATTAAAATCACAAGCTAAACTCACGTGGGACGCATGTGAAACAAACATTTTCTTATGGTTTTAAAGTACTTTAATAATGTTACAAAACCACAATTTTGTTTAATGTATTATTTTAACATGTGCAGATCATGTGCCGCTTATGGTTTTTCAGCAATGGCAGCTATGCCATGACCAAAATCTAAAACAACAGCTAAAAATAAAGTGTGTGGGTCATGACAGAGCTTTTTTATTCATCTGACCCTTCCTCTGAAAAAAAGTCAAATGAAACTGAAGGAACCGCCAAGACATTACAGTATATGAGTCAAAATAAGGTTCAAGGTAAAATTCATATTCCTCTAAAATAATTGTATTTGTTGTTGTTTTTTATGGCAACCAAATCTCACCTATATCTAGTAACATCAGAATAAAAAACATGGACTACAATTCCATTACATCACAATCTCTTTTTACACTCTTTGCCAATCATTGCACAGTTTCCCGTTCATCACTGGCTGTGCTCCCAGGTGATTACTGTATATGGCCTGAACTTTTGCACTTTGTGCCACGAGGTGCTACAAATACAAGTTTGTAGGTACTGCTCCAGCAAGCCTTTCAGTGCACTCTACTGACCTATCTGCTTTCAGAATGTGTTTACTACAGGGGTATTCAATTAAAGCTACAAGAGGTCCCAATCTTTCCAACAAAGGTCTGAGCAACCCTAGAGAGCCCTTGCATAGATACTTGCTTCTACATTTCAATGGCAGCTCTCAGTCGTTATGGCAAGCAGTTTGTAATTTAGTAGTAAATATGTGCTTCAGCTTACATATTTGTGAAATGTGTTTAAGATGCTTAAAGTTATTGCTGTCATGAGTAAAAAAGACAGTGAAGAAGATTTTATTAACCCAAAGATCATCTTTTCATGACAGGCGATTTATAATGCACTTTTCTAAGACCCAAAGCGCTACAACAACAGAAAAATCAAACATGCAATTTATTTATTTATTTATTTATTTATTTATTTATTTATTTATTTATTTATTTATTTATTTATTTATTTATTTATTTATTTATTTATTTATCATTTTTAAACAGGAAAAGATTAAAATATAATCGGGCCTGACTCAGCATGAATGCTGTTTTTCAGCAGGTTCCTGCTCTGCAGAACATTGAGACATACAGACACAGCATCCATCAAAACATGAGAACAATACAAACAATTACCAAACATACAAAATAGAGGAAAGCAGGCTACTAACTCAGTGGCTACAGCGATAGTTGACCATCAGATGATGAGCATGGGATTTTTTAAAATGTCTTAATGTTGGTATTGTTTTTATATGTTGTGGGATCTCATTCCAGGCTTTTGTGAATACATTAAAGAAAGATCTCTGTCCATAACAGTTTTTAAAAGCAGGTACTGGCAAACATCCATTTGTTATAGATCTGGTGGAACTATCAGTCCTTGTATAAAATTTTGGTATCAAAGCACAAAGGGCTGCTGAGGTGGCACTATTAAAATTTTTTAATACAGTTTAATGCCTGTGTTCATAATGTAATTTTTAAATGATAAAGCATTAGAGAGTGATAGAGCAAAACAGTGATGTGTCCATCCAGTATTGTGGATCTTAAAAGCCCTATTGTACAATCTAGCTATTGGCTCCAAGATATCATTTGTTGTGAGAGACCAAACAGGCAAACAGTAAGACAAGGTAGACAAGATTATGGCATGAAGATACGTTTCAGAAACAGAAAAAGACAAATTTGTTCTAATTTGCCCATAAACAAATAGCTTTTGTTTCAGCTTTTTATAAACATTTTGATCATGGGCACAATAAGTGAGGTGAGAGTCCAGACTGATTCCCAAATATTGATATGTGGATACAATGGAAAGTTTTTGATTTGAGAAAATGATAGGATAGGATATAGACAATTTTCGCCTAGGTGAATAAAAGTACATACATTCTGTTTTCTTAACGTTAATAGTCAAATGATTGTCTTGCAGCCATTGATGTAAATGCTGAAGATCTGTATTTAATTTATTGTTAATTGTGTCTGTGCTTGATCCAGACACAAAAAGTACAGTGTCATCGGCATACAATTAAGAATCTGAATGTTTAATTACCTGAGGGAGGTCATTGATATACATTAGGAAAAGTAAAGGTCCCAAATTACTTCCCTGTGGAACCCCCATAGAACAACCCAATGCCTGCGATGTTGTTGTACCAATTTTAACAACCTGAAATCTATTAGATAAATATGATGAAAACATATCAATTGCAGAAGAAGAGAGATTAAATAAAATACAAGTATACATAAAAAAGTTCTAAAATATAAACACAGAATAATCAAGAATCTAAAAATGCAGTCTTAAAAAGATGAGTTTTTAGCATCTACTCAAAACTAGCTAGTGTGGAAGCATTTCTTACAGAATAATACCGCGATTCGATATTATATCGAATTGAGAAAAAATGTATGTAAATAACAATTATAAGCAGAAATGTGCAACAATGGGAATCTAAAAGAATTTCGAATTTTCGGCCACCCAAAATGTATCGGCTGTAAATATGTTATGGCATTTAATGGACCCTCTAATTTTTGTGGCTTCAGTCATTTTTGGGGTACTCTTTTAAATTTGGAAGCATTAAAAACATATATCGAAATATATATCGTTATCGTTCATTTTGGAAAATAATTATCATGATTGCATTTTTGCCATATCGCCCAGCCCTAATATCAATATGGACAATTTTTGCATGGTCAATTCATAGTGTTGGGATACAGAGCACTCGGTTAAGTCTAGTGCACTATTCCACAGAGATAAACGCATTGTAAAATCAAGGTAAAACAATGTGGTCACAATGCACTTTTCTGTTACGCTTGCTTTCAACAGGTTATCAGTACAACAAGCCCTATCTTCTCATGGATGTTTACAAGAAGAATGGATATCTGAAATGTTTTTTTGTTTGTTTTGATAATGTATGATTTGCCAGACAAAACTAAAAACAAAAACAATAAAACAGCATGTAGCTCCTAATCTTTAATGGGTGATAAGAATCAAACAATTGCAATTAAAATGCAATTAAATTATTTCATTAGGATTTACTAATTCACCAAAAGCTAAGTTAGTTACAAATGGCCAAAGTTTACAGTAGTTACCTCCCTTTCTAATATTATATAAAAAGAATTCTAAATATCAGGATAATAATAGCGTTCACTGTGCTGTACTTTCAACCCACAGACCCACAATGCAAATGCATTACTGTAAATGTATTTCGTTTTCATAAACAGATGGATGAATTGAAATCACTTTCTGTAGTAATGGACAGCATGCCACATAGGATGTCAATAGAGCTTAAGCTGTGTTTAACCCAGAAAATTGCTTTAATATACTGTAGCCTATACATTATCTGAACAGTGTAATGCCGCACAAACAAAAATACTCAAGCACAACATCCTACTCCTCTCTGAGCAGAAATTTCTCAGACATTCATATGCACACCCACACAAAACATATCAGTTGGTGCTCGTCTGGATTTTTGCAGAAGGTAGGAGTGCACGATTTATCCAAAAAAGCAGTGCATTTGTTTAGTTTTTATATAAATAAGCAGTAATACACACCATTTCCAATGAGACACTTCACTGCACCAATTCAATTCTCAAAACCCATTTAAACCAACATGTGCACAGTGCTTTTTCTCCTTTAGGCTTTCTTCATTCTCATTTACCATCAGAGCTCCTTATAGATTCATTAAATGTCTTGGTGCAAACGCTGGGCTAGAAGCAGTCTTTAGTTGCCAATAAAACCAGCAGAGAGAGTGCAGTATCATTTCCTGTGGTCCACCTCCTGCAGGTACATGATGATATCAGTTTGCTTAGAGATAACGCCGGCTTCATTCACTGCGAATGATGCACAGGGAACTGGCAGATCCAGCACACTGTATTCTGAGAGCCTCTTATCCATAGCTGTCGGGCAGTTGTAACTTGAGGATTTTAGTAGATATTTGACATGCTATGTTTAAAAAAGGGCTGCACGGTGGCACAGTGGGTAGTACGTTCGCCTCACAGCAAGAAGGTCGCTGGTTCGAGCCTCGGCTGGATTAATTGGCATTTCTGTGTGGAGTTTGCATGTTCTCTCTGTGTTCTTGTGGGTTTCCTCTGGGTGCTCTGGTTTCCCCCACAAGTCCAAAGACATGCGATACAGGTGAATTGGGCATGCTAAATTGTCCGTAGTGTATGAGTGTATGAATGTTTCCCAGTGATGGGTTGCAGCTGGAAGGGCATCTGTTGCGTAAAAACATATGCTGGATAAGTTGGCGGTTCATTCCGCTGTGGCGACCCCAGATTAATAAAGGGACTAAAAGAAAATGAATGAATGAATGAATGAATGAATGTTTAAAAAATAGCCATTTTTCGGGATGTATATATAAGACAGAAAAATAAACAACGCCATGATTTGTCAGTTTCAACATCTTTTACTCAAGTACAGTTACTCATTGCGGCGAGGGGGCGGGGTTGAGAGCCATGAGAAACACCTGTGACGTACACCAGCCTCGAATCCCACGGAAGGAGCTCTGGACTATAAGAGGAGGAACGATGGCAAAGGAAGCCGAGAGAGGAACGGGCCCGGACATATTGTTTTACTTTCGCTTTCAGTCTGTGTGTTATATTTACTGATTAGAAATTGTTACGTTTGTCAGTTCTCCGCCTCCTTCTTCCCAGTGGCCAGGTGGCCATAAACTTCATTACACTCATAAAAGTTAAAGTACTCAAACAAAAATAAAGTAGTATGGCTTCAATAATGCACTTGAAAAAAAAATACTTTATGCATTTAACTTAGGGGTGTAACGGATCACAGTTGATCCATGATTCGTACAGACCACAACCCATGGTTCAGAACACAAGTGACCTGTAGATTTATACTTTTTTTTTACTTTACTAAATTTGTAACAATGGCAGAGAGATCGCCTCTCGTGTCATTCAAATCACATGTATGAAAGCCTTTAGGAAAATATAATGATGACGAAAGAAGTTGTGGTAGGTTATTGTGGATGTGGTGGGTTTCTAAGGTTATTAAAGGTGTTTTCTGTTACTATTGTTTAGCCTGCATTAATGCATTCAGTGTAAGCTGCATGATTAATAATTAAAAGATCGAGATCTCAACACCCACGTAACATAAATTATAAATGATGGTGATTTGCATATGTTTATTATCCTTCGAATCGCTACATTCAAATCTGTGTTTGAAAAACGCAAAAATCAAGAAAGAGATTGACTCTTTAATCTTTTGAGTTAGTTTTGAAGTTACAAACAGTCAAATAAATCAGAAGTACTGAGATAACAGTTTATAGTTTAGATATAACCACTGATGTTTATGGTAAAGGTTAAAATCCCCTTCATATGCATTTAACGCTCAAAAATGAAAGTTGTAGGCAGCAATTACATAATTTAACCAAAAGGTGGCGACGACCAGCCATCAAAAATACGCCACTGAATAATTCTTCAAAAATGATCCATCTAGCAATGAAACAAGAAGTTTTATGAGTGAATAACTGAATCATTGATTGAAAATGATGCTAAAAATAAAAGTGGGTTGTACAAATTATAATGTTATATTTCTACATTTAGCATTATCAGACAGGCAGTAGTAACAGTAAATTTTTTTACAGTACATTGAACGGCACAAAGAATATAAATTTTATTAGTATAAAGAAATTTTATAAAGAAATCTTTCTCCACTAATAGGTACCCTTTATGTATTATAACAGCTCTACTAAAACTAAAAAAAAATGTATATTCTTTGTACCGTTCAATGAAATGTTCTTTATAGAACCCTAAATGGTTTGCTGTATATATCAAAAATTTGCTATATTTTTCCCTTTCAGCATACAACTTAATATAAACTAACTGTAACCAACCTAAGGATGAACAAGATATAAGTTCTCCCCAATGGCCACTAATGCTGCAGAATTAGACATCACACAATGTATCCATTTAGGTGTCAAACGCTCTTTTTAAGCTTGTCTACTTGAATGTCAGTTGTTTTAAAAAGCATCTTTAGCTACAGATTGGAAAAGACAGCCTTTGACAACTTCACTTGCCCCCTGGCTTAAATGGGTTACAGTGCGAAACAAGAGGAGAGCGTCTGACTCATTGAGCAGGGAAGCATCAGATATCATACAGTCTGCCAGCATGAATCCTGCCTCACTGCATGTGTGTGTGTGTGTGTGTGTGTGTGTGTGTGTGTGTGTGTGTGTGTGTGTGTGTGTGTGTGTGTGTGTGTGTGTGTGTGTGTGTGTGTGTGTGTGTGTGTGTGTGTGTGTGTGTGTGTGTGTGTGTGTGTGTGTGAGTGTGTGTACATGTGTGCGTGCGTGCGTGCGTGTGTGCGTGTGTGTGTGTTTAGTGGGCTGTGAGTGAGCATTCAAATGCCTATGCCTGTACTCTCTTTCTCTCTCTCTAGGTTATCCTAATGAAAGTGGCATAAGAAATAACAAGTCTGCCATCAGCGCAACCTCCACTTCTACAAACAATAATCTAAGAGGATCATGTGCAGCTTTCTCATCCCCTGCTCGAACACACAAAGATAGGTCTTCATCAATACCAAACAAGAAATGTATGCTTAATGACTCATATATAATAGACTCACAAAGTAGCAAATATCCTGGCATATATGCCACCTACAGACATTTATCAGGAGTCAGGAAATTGGGCTGTATACACAGCAAAAATTCCAGTGTTAAATATACAGTGTGATTATTTTTGGTGTTGTTCAGTGTTAAAACTGGAGTACATTTTAATCCACAATTGTGAAAAAGCGTATATTTAAGAGGTTTTTATTTTCAGTGTTAAACTTTTAACCTAATATGCAGTGTATTTCCCACTAGTAATGGAAAGTCCATTTTGTTATTTTTTATTTTTTTATTTATTGAATGGGATGGCCCCTTGAGATGAATCATCTCATTTTCAAAGGGGGTCCCACATTTTTTACTCGAACCGGTTTCTTTAAGACAAACAAAACAGTGATCAAACCAGTATGTCTTGCTTAAACTTGAAACATGTCTTGTTGCATGTTAAAATGCAAAGAGTTGAATGTATTGAAATTATTTCTGAAAAAATTAATGAACATTTAATAAATTAAAACTATTTTCAACATATTTGATTACTGTTATCTGTCACACACAACAATTGATAATAGGAAAAAAGGTAATATATTAACACTTTGAAGGGTAACACACACTCCAGTTTGATGTAAGAATAAACTCTTACTGTGTTAAAATAAACTCTGAGAGTAATGTACAAATTTCACACTTTAGAAAGTGTTATTTTAACTCCAAAACGGAGGGAGTCATATGTACACCCAAGGAGTGTTAAGTTAAACTCAAATTGAGTTAAATGTACACTGATTTTTTTGCTGTGTAGGTTTGAGGAAAACATCAAATATTTTCAAGTATAGGGTGTGGTACATGCATCCTTCATATATCTGCATTATATATAAACATTAATGTGAAAGTGTGAAAGTGAAAGTGAAATTGCACTGTAGTTTAGAGCAATGCTGCATACCAATTCACATACTTGTACTACATCCTAAAAGTATGTACTTTTTTTTTGTAAAGGAAAAGTACATACTTTTGAGTGTGTAACGGAAGAGTATGCAAGCTTTGGGGCATACTACTTCCTCATTACCAGATCATTATGTTGCTTAGTTATGTCCCCTGTCAATTATTTCGACAGATCATCCACATGTTTTTCATATTCAAATACCTACATTATTTTAGATTGAGCAGCAGGTTAATCTGCCATTCGAGAGTCTTTCATGCAGAGAAATCTCCTCAGGTCTTTGGATATTTGTGCATTCAGATGTTAATAACCAAACATATCTTGATATAAGTTCACATTGTTGTTGCAGATGAAATATAACATGGGAAATGCGGTTTAAATATGTTCCAGTTGGCTAGATATTGAGTAACGGTCATTCAAACAACTTCACCAAAGCCTCTCTACTTGATGGTTGGTCTCACGTGTCTACCATGTTTGTAGTTTGTTCACACATTTTACCCAAGTTTGTAGTTCTAAACAAATTCACATCAAACATGCAATGTATTGTGGGCAATATTAGCGGTTAGAGCAGGGCTGTCCAAACTCGGTCCTGCAAAATTTCGTTCCAACCCCAATCAGACACATCTGGGCTAGCTAATCAAGCTCTTACTAGGCTTTCTCGAACCTGCTTTGCAGCTGTGTTAAGACAAGTTGTAGATAAAACCTGCAGGACTTCGGCCCTCCAGGATCAAGTTTGGACACCCCTGGGTTAGAGTATGGACACTCCTTGTCATGGTCACCAGTGATCCAGCCTGTGCAAATCACTGAAGAACTACAAATCTGCCACTTTAATGAACTACACATGCCATCATGCACTTCTCTCACACACCTGATCCAGATCCCCCTTGATTGCAAGCACACACAGCTGAAGCTGTTCAGGACTAATTGCACAGACTATTTGTACACCTCTCAAACACACATATCATCACCTTGGAATTATAAGGTTCTGTCTGATTTTGAGATATTGAGCATCTAAGTTTTTGCATTCCATAGCAAACAGTATGGCTGCGTCCGAAACCGCATACTTCCATACTATACAGCACGCTTAAATCAGTATGCGAGCCGAGTAGTATGTCCGAATTCTTAGAATTCGAAAATCAGTATGCGAGAAGTACCCGGAAGACTTACTACTTCCGGCGAGATTCTGAAGTGCACATCCCATGGACGCTGCGCTATCCCATGATGCCCCGCGAGAGAATTTATGAATGGACGTGAAGCGACGCAACTGACGCAGGTAGGTCATGTGACATGACAAAATGGCGGATGTAGTACGTCCGAATTCCATTCATACTGCTCACATTCATACTGTATAGAACGTACTTTTCCAACGGCCGAGTAGTATGTTTAAATTCAAATGCAGTACCTACTGAATAGTAGGCGGTTTCGGACGCAGCCTATGTTTGTAACAATTGTTTATTTTTAAATAAAACATCTTAAAATGTAAACAACTTATAAAAAAACATCCCATAATGTACATAAGTTGTCATTTAATAAGAATTTGTGAATAACTCAATTTTGACAAAAATGTCAGATAGAACCTTATAATTCTAAGGTGATGACATGTTGCTGAGTCTTGTTTGGTTATACCCTGTAACATTTCTAAGCATTTCCTTTGTCTAGTCTATCCGTGTTTGATCCTTACCTTTTTTATGTTGTCTGCTGCCTGTATCTGCTTTTTGCCCATGACCTGACTACACTTTTGGATTGTCCTCATGCTTTTGTTTGTTCCCGTTGACCAATGCTTGCCTGACTAAGCTTTCAGTGAACTGCACATGGATCCTCAACTTCTTTGTTAGTGCACATTACGTTACACTTCTACACTTCGATATTTTACCGGAAATAATAAATAATCTTGGCAGCTCAGTGGTGCAGTGGGTAGCACAATCACCTCACAGGAAGAAGTTCACTGGTTCAAGCCCTGGCTTGGTCAGTTGGCATTTCTGTGTGGAGTTTGCATGTTCTCACCAGACAAGACAGACATATTTGCATATTATTAAATGTATTTGTCTGCTTTAACACACACACCCAAATCCCAAAGCCTAATTCTCTTGAACAGCACTTGTCATTATATAACATTTGAGAGCAAGGGCATCCTTACACTGTAAAAAAATCCTGGTTGCCTTAAAATGTTTAAGCTGAATCACATTAACCTTATGAGTCCATTGAACTTACATTTTGTTAAACTGACTTAAAACAGCTTACGTAACTTATTAAACTAAGTGGATCAAGTTCTAATTGAATTTTATAAGTTACAATGAACTAAAAACATATGCTATCATGACTAATTGTTCATATAAATTTTTACAGTGTAGTGGTTTGGTGGTAGTATATGTAGGGAGAATCAGCTCTTTACAGATGTTACTGACACCTTTCAAAAAGATGAAAAAATATACTATTAAATATACTATTAGTTATAAATATAACAGGGTGATAGTGGCATAGAATAGTAAAATACGTGAAAATTCCAGAAAAAAAATGGAGGGTTGACAGATATGGTCCCTCACTGGAATCACTGCAGTACAGTGAGACTGTGTTCTTGATTTGTTTGTTGACATTCAGACAAACCAGGATTATACTCAGTGTATTGATGAATTGTTCTCTGAGATGACAGGCATTAAAGCAGCGAAAATATCAGCTGATAACTTTGGAAAGTCATATTTGAATTAAAATACTTTAGATGTAATTTATTTATTTTAAAAATTGAACAAGACTTCAAATCTGGAATACAAGTTAAACCCATTGTATTTTTCAGACATTTTTAATCATTGCAAGAGCTTGCAGACAAAATCCCTTCGAGTATACTGTAAACAACTTTTATGTAATTTGTTTGAAATTTACTTTAAAAAGAAGCTTATGCATTAGGAAGATGTTTTGTACAAAGAAGCTTAGAGCAGAATAAATTCTGTAACAGAACCAGCAATAATCTCGGCATACACATTATTTTAAAAGCATTGGTCATATAGAAAATACATTTTATTATAAATAAATACATGAGTTTAATGCATTGCATGCTTGAAAAATAAAACATGTTTTTAGCAAGTAAGGCGACATGGTGGCTTAGTGGTTAGCACTGTCACCTCACAGCAAGAAGGTCGCTGTGCGCTATAGCTGAATTAAATAAACTAAATTGGCCGTAGTGTATGTGTGTGAATGAGTGTGTACGGATGTTTCCCAGTACGGGGATGTGGCCGGAAGAGCATCCGCTGTGTAAAACACATGGTGGAATAGTTTGGGGTTTATTCCGCTATGGCGACCCCTGATGAATAAAGGGACATTTCAATTGAATAATTTTTTTTTTCAAGGAAAAAGAAGGAAAAAGAATGAAAGAATGAATTTTTAGTGAGTGCAAATGATTTTAAACAACAGAAGGCAAAATTATTAGCCCCCTTGTTTTTTATATTTCCAAAATTGTGTTTAACAGACCAGGGAAATAATATTTTAGAGTATATACAGTAGTCGACATTTGAAAATCTAAATTGTCCTAAAACTATTGAACAACACCCATTCTTTTCTTAAGATAATTTTGAAAAAAAAAAAAAAAAATATTCAATTGAAATGTCGACTACTAAATATATATTTTTATTCCAAAGAAAGTCTCATTTCTTTTGACTAGAATAATTATATTAATAACAGCAGTTTTTAAATTTTGGTCAATTTTATTTGCCCCTATAAAAATTATGTATTTATCAACTGTCTACCGAATAAAGCACTGTTGTCCCATGACTTGCCCAATTAACTGAATATTTCTAGTTAACCTAGTTATAAGCCTTTAAATTGCACTATAAGTTGAATGTTATATCATGTTATATCTATCAAAATAACTCGTCACCTTAGAATTATAAGGTTCTATCTGACATTTTTGTCAAAATTGAGTTATTGACATATTCTTATTAAATGAAAATTTATTTACATTATGGGATGTTTTTCTAGAAGTTGTTTACATTTTAAGACGTTTTATTTAAAAAAAACAAATGTTACACACGCACTGTTTGCTATGGAATGAAAAACTTTGAAGCTCAATATCTCAAAATCATTCAGAACGCAGAAAGAACCTTATAATTCCAAGGTGACGAACTAGTAAAAGCGCCAAATCCGTCGCAGGAGGCACATATTTTTGCAGTTTTTGTTTCTGCTAATCCACCAGAGGCCGCTGCGTATGGTTTTTTCAGATCTCAAATTTGTCTCACAAGTGCCAAACGCCCCTGCTGTTCTCACGTAAATCCACCAGAGGCCGCTGTCCAATGACTGACTGACTGACCAATCGACTGAACCACCCTCCTTCCCCTAAACCCAACCAATAGTGTTCAAAAGCACTGATTGACCCAATCTCCCCCTTCCCTAAACCCAACCGACAGGGTTTTGAAAAGCAACCCAGAAAAAGAAAACCCCTCGCTTGATTTTTACTACGTTTTCAGATTTTACAATATTCACAGTCTGTTATTTGTTTATTTAATTTTTTACCTTTTGTTTTTGTCTTATCTGCTTTCTGGAACTGTTCTTCGCCAGACTCGAACCCCGTCGTTGCGGTCAACTCCTCTTTGTATCTTAAGTCTGCCAACCTACAAGGCAAGCTGGATAAACTGGTAACAGTGGGAAAGCCATCCATATGGAGATAAGCATTCAGCTGGTAAGCACAATAATGAATGGCGTCATAGCCCCCCGTATCATTCGTTTTAAAGACAAAATGCAGTCATACGTACTTCTGGCCATAGATATATACACTAGATATCGCATAGGGACCCTGAAGATGCGTCAATAGCACCGCCACATTGGTACAGTGCTCCTAGGACAAACGTCATTCAACTGCACTAGTCAAGACAGTGTGACAATGTGAAGATGCTGAACTTTAGCGCTGTGTACGGGTGTAGTAACGAGCAAACAAAGAAAACAAAGCACAAAGTCATCACATTTCATAGGTAAGATTTCGTTTTTTATGTTTTTGTATGTTATGAACTTTTGTGCTTAACAAGTAATGTTATTGATGATAATACAGTCTTTTACTGCAGTCACCATAAGGCAAAGTAGCATCAACTCGCGCTAAATTCTAAGCTTATGCTAGTTTTGTTGAATAAAATAAGCAAACAATGTTATGAAATATGACAAGAAGACGAGGCGCTGGCAGAAACTTGTATTATTGTCGGCTAAGTGAACTAGTCGTTCATAACGGAGATTCATTCACAAACGAATCGCTCCCTCCGTCAGAATGAGAAGTAAAAGCAGGAGAGATGGTGTGTTTCAGGACATGGATTAGATCAAATTAAACAGGGAAGGAGGATAATGCATTTCCATGCACACAAACACTCACTCTTTGTCAGGAATGCCCGTGCGGTCACATCCATCAATGTAGAAAAGTGATGTAAAATTATAATATTTCGTAATTTAAAAAAATATTTGCATATGGACCACCGGGGAAAACTCCCGATCATAGATATATGTGTATATGTGTATATCTCTGGCTTTGGATGGCCACAGTCCTCCACTTCACCTTGGTCCTGCATTCATTTCAAAGGAGCGCTACCCTGTACTAAAATGGCAGCTCTATTGACGCGTTCCTTCTAATAGACAACAATAGGGTAGGCGACATCTAATGTATATATCTATGCTTCTGGCTACATAATTTGCAATCTCCAAAAATGTATATAGGGCTACGTTTTCAGAATGAGCCTGTGTTGAAATTATGGTGTATATTGTCATCATGGCAAAGACAAAATAAATTAGTTAATGTATGAGATATTAAAATTATTATGTCTAAAAAATTATGTTAAATATTTCACTGGAGGCATAATCGTTTTAGCTTTCTTATGTATTGAACCTTATTTTGCAATGTGAAAGTGTGCGAAAAAGGTTTTCGTGAATGTTTTGGAACTTCCGATTCAGTTTGCTAAGGTAAAAATGACTATGAATAATAAAAGGAAAAAAGGTCAAACTGCTTGCTCTACAAACTAGCTTGTTAACCATAAAAAGTAGAATAATATATAATATCAGTTTACAACATCAGAAGCTTAATGAGCTGTTTTTAACATCTAATAACTAATAGAAGTGAATGAGACCAGAAGTCTCGACCCAAAAAGATTCCATTGGCTGCACCCGCTCTTACGTGAAGAATAAGGTCAATATGTAACACGTAAAACAAGCTTACACAATTGCCAATAAGACCCATGCTGTTTGTATCTGTCTGGGTTTCTTTCTTGTGCTGTCCACAACAGAGAATGCAAGACTAAGTGTGAGAGCAAACATGGCGAACACCATCTGCTTTGTGTTGTGTTTGGCTGGAAGCAAAAGTGCATGGCGAGAACACAAACACACC
Source organism: Danio kyathit (assembly GCA_903798195.1). Classification (NCBI taxonomy): domain Eukaryota; kingdom Metazoa; phylum Chordata; class Actinopteri; order Cypriniformes; family Danionidae; genus Danio; species Danio kyathit. Next base: position 63,652,008 of record LR812523.1, on the reverse strand, counting down.
AAGTTAGTTGATTTCAACTAGAAAAATCCAATGCACTTTTATATGGGGTAGATTAAAATGATGCCATAATCATAAGTCAGACCACTCATAACTCTTTTCAACATGACATACATTTTAGTATATGCAGTATTTTGAAGGGACAATCCTCAAACTCCATGCTGGACTTGAACCTCTGTTTCAGCAACTACAGTAGACAAGATATTTAATCACATTCTAGTTTCAATTTCAATCCATTTGTTAAGCCTGATGTAACTGATCACAGTTTCCTTGTGCAGGCATTTCAGTCCAAATGAGTAGAGGCTTGGATCCAGTAACAGGAATTTTTTTCCAAGACAGTCCAGTATTTCAGTTGCATCTTCAGGCAGGATCTGCCAGCTCATTCAGAGTTCTGCACCATAGATGGGGCTTACACCAAAGGACTTTATGAAAGGACAGTAACAAACTTACATTCATCCAAACAATTCACAATAAATGTCAAAACGTTTATCTGCCTCCTAAAAAGTCTTTCTGGTAGAACTGGTCTGTGGATCAATTGGTACCGGGCCACACAAGAAATCATTAATTACTTCCGTTTTATTTATTATCTGAGCCTGAATGATCTTTTACTTTGAAAAATCTTTTAGTTTGAGAAATTATCGTTGGTTACATCTCAGTCACTTGAGCACCAAATTTTAACCCACAAGCAGTAAAATGAGTAAGAAACAGACATCTTTATAAAGTTTCTTTAGCGAAGGAGAAAAGGCCCACTGAAGGACCCACGAACTGCCAGTGAATGGACCCATTTATCAACAGATCAGGTAAATCCAACATGTTTGTGCAAAAAGAAGATCAACTGCTGGAGACTGTAAATGACAGCGCTGTTCACATATTGTGTTTTTTCCGCTTGCAAGTTTGTTATTTCCAATGGAAGCCTGTGCGTAATGGGAGCAACGTAGGGTTGGGTGATGTCAACCAATTTGGCATCGTACGATGTCTAATGTGAAACTTCGCAATAGACAATGGCATTATCGTCATAGGTGGCAGTGAATCAATTATTTATGAATAATTAATTAATTCATAATGAATTAATTATTTGTAACCTACCGTTTCAACAACCTGACCCGCAAGGTCTTTGTTTTACCCATAAGTAATCAAATCATAAATAAATAAAGATAAGTTACACACAAATTACCACTTGTCAGTCCCTTTTTCCACGGGACTCTGGCATGAATAGGCAGAGTTATCTGTGTCGTTATAATGGCGTCGACAAACTTGGCTGGTAAAAAATGTTGCACAAGCAACAGAAACAGTATCTGAGGTTTTTGCTAAAATTACTAAGTGCAAGCGTGAAAGCGAAAGATTGAAGCAGTGTACCGATGCTGTGACACGTTACCTGATAGATTCAAAAGACCGAAGAGTCTTCAGATAGAGACAAGATTAATTAAATGTCACGTTTAACAACTAAAGTGAGACGCGATCCAGCGATACATCCTTAAAAAACTGTCCAACGTGCACTGCTCTCTGGGGTTTTGTGCTCAAAGCACCTGCTGACTGCCTGGAGCTCAGACGTGCGCATATGCTGCTGCAGCGCATGTCAGAGTGTGTGTATGTGTGTGTGTGTGTGTGTGTGTGTTGTCACGTGATGCGCATTTTTAATGGTGTAGTGTGGAAGAAGGGCTTTTCAGAAATGCTGGGTAACACACCAGTGTGGATGTGAATCGTTTTTCATTCTAAAATGCCATTTTAAAACTAAGGTGTATTAGTGTAAACGGGGCCTGAGTGTGTGCTTTTCACGAGCAGGTTGCTGCTGCGATGGGGGCGGGATGGAGGATCGCGACGCCGGCTCAGCATCGTGATGTCTATAGACCTTTTCAAAATGGTCATGTCATTGGCCCATGAACATTTCCTGCTTATCAAACTTATTTCATAACTGTAACAATTCAATTCAATCATAACTTAATGTTAAAAAATGCTATCATAACATTATTTATCAATATATAGAAATAAAAAATGTAAAACAGGAAGTACATTGGGACCATTGTTTTTGTTTACATCTCTCAAAATAGTCTATAGGCTATCGGCGATGCACGATGTCATCGTCTAAAGATCCAATCCTAGAGCGGCGTGAGCAAGTGGTGCAACCCAGTAGAAATCATCTTCAGAATGCCACAAGCGCACCATGAGTCACGTGACAAGAACTGACCAATCAGCTTCATATTTTGTATGGAATACACAATTCAGTAGAGTAATTATCTCAAACAATCACTACAGTGCTTTTTAATTTTCTCCATAAATAAAACTTGTATCAGAGTTGCAGCAATGTTTTGTCACCTTGTGTTCCTCTGAGAAAACGGTTGAAGGTCGCCTAGCACCCACTCCGGGTAGCTGAGAAATGGTCAATTGTTAAGTGGTCCCGGTGATAAAAAGGTTGGGGACCACTGACTTAGAGGGAAAACAATGCATATATTTTGTGCACAGGTTGTTTAATGCTTTTTAATAATTATTTTATTTATTATTGTATGAAAGGTTTTGTATTAAGTACACAGCTCACTTAGATATAAAAAACGTAGCCTAAGTTAGTCCTTTAAACAACTGGATTGAAAGCAAACATTTTCAAAAGTGTCCTCCAATATTTAATAATCAAATAATAGAAAATTTGATAATATAATTAGCAAATTAATAATAATAGCACAAAAAGGATAAGGTATATTTGGAAGACAGTAATATAAATGGCGCCCTTGAGTTCACATCACAGCTTAGCAAGTAAATGAAAGCAAAACATTGACTTCTACTTTGTTACCTATTAACACCTTGAAATGATTCAGCCTCATTTTACTGTTTGCAAAGTTACTAAGTGCCTCCGAGGAAAAAGTGTTCCATTCCTAATCGCTGTATGATCAGCTTCATGCAGGAAGTTTCCTCACACCTCCATTAGTCATACAGGGGAGATGATTGTGCCGCGGACTGAAACACAACCTTAACAAGCCTAATCATAGCATCCCTCCCTCTCTCTGCAGTCACGACCACATAATAGGCCCGTATTTATAGACGTGAGCTGCTCCTCCAGAAGTATTTTCCTCAGAAAAGATCTGAGCCGTTGTCTATAAGCCATTGTCTGCCTTAACAGACAGAAATCAGAGTGTCAGCCAATGTCATGCCAAACCTATGTGGCTTGATTTCTACTGTTATATATTTGCTGTACATACATTTCTGTCTGGTTCTCGAATCTGATTGGCTGATAGCCATGCGATATTCTAAAATAACAGCACTCGCATAGCCTCCTCACCCTTCTGTATTACTCCGCCTACAGAGTGACAGCAGATCAATAAACTCACTACAGTTTGACAAATATTGCAGCTGTTGGACAACACAATGTACTTTTGAGGCTTTTTAGGTGAGAATGTAGTTGTACAGAGTGTAACTATGCAGTTTTTTTAAAAGAATAGTTTAAAATATTTATAATTTCTGAGAGACATCCTATATATATATATATATATATAAAACTGTAAGCAAGTCAACCCTCTCACAAAGAGAAGTTTATTTATAAACTAATTTCGAGAGGATCATGTGCTTATGATTGCTTGCGCCTGATCTCGCATTATCCAATTTATGATTCACCAATCAAATGATTCCTAAGCCACTATAAATACCCTAAGTTCCATATAACAGCCATCTTCATTTTGAAGAATCCCCCCTCCTCCTTTCCTAGATGGGTGACACGGTGGCCCAGTGGTTAGCACTGTTGCCTCACAGCAAGAATGTCACTGGTTCTAGTCCTTACCAAGCCCGCCGACGTTTCTGTGCGGAGTTTATCTGACTAATCCAAATCGACACCATAGACATGCTCCTAGTATGTAGTTATCTCTTAAGAGCAATCACTATCTGTTCATTAGCTACTACAGCTGGGGAGTTCTCGAGATCTACCTGAGCTCAAACTCCCTTCTCGCCTTGTAAACGGGAGGGAGCCCCGGGGTCAAGGATCTTATGAGCTCAGGACTCTCTCCCGGGACAGCATGGCAAACAAGCTTTATAATCAATCATCAGCTAAGTGTGAACTCTTGAATCTAGTAAAACAACTAAAAAATTCAAATAGTGAAATATAAAATTCTCCAATACAAGAATAAAAGTCTTTTGGAGAATTAAATAATGAAATAAAACCTTAAATGCATATCTTCTGTCCATATTATTTCAACTATGTAGACATGCAGTATTCAGTTACAGTTGCATCTTGCTACCTTTTTTTAGCATCTTGACTTGCACCATAAAAGTGGACTTTTTTTAACTGTAGTTCAACTTTGAAAAACATTTTGATATTGTTATATTTACAATTTAAAGACAACAATAACAAATAAAAAAATGTATGATTTCACAAATGTATTCAGAATATGGTCCATTTCAATTAGTTTATATCCCAGTTGCTGCCGTTTCCTACTAGTGATGGAATGTATTTGATTAAAACATGCTGAGTGAACTCATTAGTGCTAAAAACACACTTAAGGGACTGAGAACATTTAGTTGAGACTAGGAAATGACTGTAATTACATTTATGCCATGTTTGTTTATGATTAGCATGGATCCTGTGTGTGTGTGTGTGTGTGTGTGTGTGTGTGCGTGCGTGCGTGCGTGCGTGCGTGCGTGCGTGCGTGCGTGTGTGTGTGTGTGTTTGTGCACGTGTGTGTGCGTGCATCTTGAAAAAACACTAATGTTGCTTCTAAAGCACAATGCATGCTTTTCCCAGAACACATACTGTATAAACACACACCCAACATAAACACACTCCCAAAATATGCACCATTAGCATGAACCTAATAATGCTATGATGACAATGTGTTGTTTCAGTTCTACTAGAGGCACTGATTTCAAACATGTTTGTTTCCCAAGCTTTATTTACTTTCTAAATCTCCAAGTCTTTCTTTCATCCATGAAACACCAAAGGAGCCAAACCTGACATATGCTTTGTTTTTCCACATCCAGTTAGCATTGCTAGCATTTTAACCTTTTAACGTGTACTTGATTAACCGCATACTTATAATCCCCTATTATGCTAATAACACATGTGGACTACAGTTATTTTATAATCTGACCTCACCTGACCAGCAGAGAACAGTCAAAGTCCCTGCAGCTAATAAGTGCCCAAGATTGTACGAGGCCTGAGAAATGTCAAAGCTCTCTAAATACTAGCATTATTACAATCAGGGGTGTCTCTACTTGGATAATCACATCCTCTATGCACATTTCTGCATGACTACTTGAACACTTGGACTAAATCCACAAAACATCTCATTCACATACAGTGAGGGAAATAAGTATTTAATCACACCGTGATTTTTCAAGATCTCCTACTTAGAAATCATGGAGGGGTCTAGATTTTTCAATATAGGTGCAATTCCACTGTGAGAGACAGAATCTAAAAATAAAAATGCAGAAATCACATTGTATGACTTTTTAACAATTTATTTGTAAATTACTGTGTGAAATAAGTATTTGATCACTTGTTTTTCAGCCAAATTTCTGACTCTCAAAGACCTGTTATTTTGCTTTAAAATAGTCCAGCTACACTCCTGCTCATGATTCTAATTTAGTAGCACTTGTTTGAGGTCACTAGCTGTCATAAAGACACCTGTGCACCCCACAATCAGTCAAAAGTCTAAGTAGCAACATGGCCAAAACCAAAGAGCTGTCAAAAGACACAAGAGATAAAATTGTAGACTTTCATAAAGCTGAAACTGCTACGGGGCAATTGCCAAGAAAGAGCAACTGTTGGAGCAATTGTCAGAAAATGGAAGAGGGTAATGATGACTGACAATGTCCTTCAGACTGGGGCCCCACTGAAGATCTCTCCTCGTGGGGTATTAATGATGCCAAGAATGGTCTAGAATCAGTCCAGAATTATGCGGGAGGAGCTGATCAATGCCATGAAGAGAGCTAGGACCACCGTTTTCAAGGGTACTATCAGTAATACAGTAAGATGTCATGTTTTAAAACCATGCATCGCACGGAAGGTTCCCCTGCTTAAGTTAGCCCATGTCAAGACCCATCTGAAGTTTGCCAGGGACCATCTGGATGGTCCAGAGTATTCATGGGAGAAAGTCCTGTGGTCAGATGAGACCAAAGTAAAACTTTTTGGTCTTAACTCTATTCACCGAATTTGGAGGAAGAAGAATGATGTGTATCATCCCAATAATACCATACCTACAGTGAAGCATGGGGCTGGAAGCATGATGCTCTGGGCTGTTTTTCTGCACAGGGGACAGAATGACTGCACTGTATTAAGAAGAGGATGAACGTGGCCATGTATTGTGAGATATTGGGCAAAAACCTCCTTCCCTCAGTCAGAGCATTAAAGATGGGCCTTGGCTGGGTCTTCCAACATGACAATGACCCAAAGCACACAGCCAGGAAAACCAAGGAGTGGCTTTGTAAGAAGCATAACAAGGTTTTGGAGTGGTCTAGCCAGTCTCCAGATCTAAATCCAATAGAAAATCTTTGGAGGGAGCTGAAACTCCATGTTGCTCAGCGACAGCCCTGAAACCTGACAGATCTAGAGAAGATCAGTGGGTAAAATCCCTCCTTCAGTGTGTGCAAACCTGGTGAAGAACTACAGGAACCCTTTGACCTCTGTAATTGTTAACAAAGGCTTCTGTACTAAATATTTAAAATGCTTGATTTAAGTGATCAAATACTTATTTGATACAGTAATTTACAAATTAATTGTTAAAAAATTATATAATGTGATTTCCTGATTTTTTTTTAGATTCTGTCTCTCACAGTTGAATTGCAATCATGCTGAAAATTCCAGACCCCTCCATGATTTCTAAGTAGGAGATTTTGAAAAATCAGTGTGATTAAATACTGTACTTATTTCCCTCACTGTATGAAGTTCAAACACTGCAAATTTGGGTTTTGGGAAATGTCCCACAAGAGTTTCACACAGTTCGTTCATGTTGTCCCAACACAAGTCGATTAAGTTAACTTAACAAATTGAAGTGATTGATCGTAAAACAATTAAATTCTCCGAAAAAAAATCTCAAGAATTGTGTTTCAGCTCATTTTAAATAAGTAGTTTAAACAAGCAGCAAAATATTTTTTTAGTGAAAGATTCATGGGCAACCCAGTGGCGCAGTAGGTAGTGCTGTTGCCTCACAGCAAGAACGTCGCTGGGTCGCAGGTTCGAACCTCGGCTGGGCTGGGTCAGTTGGCGTTTCTGTGTGGAGTTTGCATGTTCTCCCTGGGTTTGCGTGGGTTTCCTCCGGGTGCTCCGGTTTCCCCCACAGTCCAAAGACATGCAGTACAGGTGAATTGGGTAAGCTAAAATTGTCCATAGTGTATGAGTGTGAATGTGTGTGTGGAAGTTCCCAGAGATGGGTTGCGGCTGGAAGGGCATCCGCTGCGTAAAATCGTGCTGGATAAGTTGGCGGTTCATTCCGCTGTGGCGACCCCGCAAGGGACAAAGCCGACAAGAAAATGAATGAATGAATGAATGAATGAAAGATTCATTGTCTTCTTCATCAATCAGTTACGGGTAGTTTTTTAAATTAAAATACATATTTTTAAAATCCATTTTCTGAAAAAATGTTTGTTTGTTTTCCAGCAGAACGCACATACACCAAACTTCAAAGTTTTATTCATATCTATATTCTGAAGGTTTTTACAAAGCAATATGGTCATACATTTAGGAGGCATTTCCACAATGTGTTTTTCATGAGCTGAGATTTTTTTTTTTCGCTGTTGTTGTCAATGGAAGCACTTTTTTTTTTAAAACACCAGGGCCGGACCCCCAAGAAGAAAATCAAAAAAAAATCTCATTTTGGCTTAACATTATGTTTAATGTTTTTTACTTTTTCAGCCTGATTCAGGCTCCCATCACCTATACCACCGTCAACCACTAGGAGTGATAGATATTTTGACTCAACTCAATTAGGCTAAGTCAACAAGGGGAAATGTAACTTTAGCCATTGATTAAGCACTGTGAGTAGCATTGTGATTCACTGTGTTTCAGCATTGAGATTTGAATTCAAGCCCCCTTAACGTTTCATTTGATGTGCGAACCTGTTTTGTTCTGGTACCAGGTTATTTATTTACCATGCTATTTTAAGTTGTGCCAGATTGTTTTTCCTCCTTTTTTAGTCCTGAGGCAGACATCCTAAGTCTCCCGGAAGTTTTGTGAGTCTCCCGCAAATGCATAGAGACTCCCGAATGCCCACAAACGAATGATAATCTCCCGGAAATCACACGTCTTCCTCCCACTCCTCAAATACGCCGCGCACCTCTCTCCACCCCATCCCTCCTTGCGCACTTCGCCTACACCCCACCTGGTCTTCACTTACGCTAAAACATGTATGAAACCATAAATGTTTAATGCCGCGTGGCATACCTGCCAACATTTGGTTCGTAAATTCCAGGAGACCGGGGTGGGGAGGGGGAAGAGATGCGTGTGTGTGTGCGTGGGGGGTGGGGGGGGGGGGTTGGTGATGTGCGCGCAAACTGAAGAGCGGTGAGGGGTGAGAGGTTTGGGGAGATGGGGCGGTTGCGCGCGACCGAAAGGGGGGGGGGGGGGTTGAAATTCCGGGAGTTTTTCGCGAGACAGAACAATACGGAAGACGGGTCTGAAATACGGGAGACTCCCGGGAAAAACGGGAGTGTTGGCAGGTATGCCGCATGGTCTGTCTGAGTCTGTCCTCATTTAAAAAGGGGAGCCTTTTAGTCATAAAGGGTGGTTATCCTGACAAGCGACGCAGTTGTTATTCTTAGTTGCTTTAATAGTGTGGACCACTATTTTCTTTTTGATCCTCACAATTTTGGAATCCAGTCGAGGGCCGGATTGAACGGCACAGCGGGCCAGATTTGGCCCGCGGGCCGCCAGTTGATGATCAGTGCTCTACAATAACACTTTCGAAACGCAGGTTTTTATGTTCCTGTTTTATGAGTGCTACCTTAATGTACAAGTAGCTAAAACTTGTTCATTCAGAGGTAGGAACCGGCGGACGTGCAACAACTTTAATCATAAGATAAACACAAAACAAGGGTAGCAGTAGGTAGCACAATTGCCTCACAGCAAGAAGGTCGCTGGTTCAAGCTCTGGCTGGGTCAGTTGGCATTTCTGTGTGGAGTTTGCATCTTCTCCCCATGTTCGCATATGTTTCCTCCGGGTGCTCCGGTTTCCCCCACAGTCCAATGACATGTGGTATAGGTGAATTGAATAAGCTAAATTGGTCGTAGTGTATATATGTTAATGCAAGAGTGTATGGGTGTTTCCCAGTGTTGGGTTGCGGCTGGAAGGGCATCCGCTGCGTAAAACATATGCTGGATAAGTTGGTGGTTTATTCCGCTGTGGCGACCCCAGATTAATAAAGGGACTAAGCCGAAAAGAAAATGAATGAATGAATGAATTAATATACACAAAACAAATGTTTCCATCTTAAGCTCCTTCATGGGACTCGACACTTGTAAACAAACGCTCCATCGGGCTTGCGGCTCTCAGCACCGCCCACACTCGTCTTGGCTACCAAGCCGACCAATCACAGAGCTTGCACTATGCATCGTTGCAACGTGTAGTTACATTTTCTGAAAGGGTGCTTTCACACTAGCACTTTTAGTCCGCACCCAGGTTTGTTTGATGTCAGGGTACGATATGTTTAGCTAGTGTAATCGATGTCTTCTGAACTCGGGTGTGCATCTATCGGAGCCTGGTCAGTACCTGGATGGGAGACCACATGGGAAAACTAGGTTGCTGTTGGAAGTGGTGTTAGTAAAGCCAGCAGGGGGCACTCAACCTGCGGTCTGTTATGAGTCCTAATGCCCCGGTAAAAGTGAAGGTGACACTATACTGTCAGTAAGCGCCGTCTTTCAAATGAGACGTTAAATCGAGGTCCTGACTCTCTGTGGTCATTAAAAATCCCATGGCACTTCTTGTAAAGAGTAGGGGTGTAACCCCGGTGTCCTGGCCAAATCCCTCCATTGGTCCTTACCCATCATGGTCTCCCAATCATCCCCATCCACCGAATTGGCTCTATCACTGTCTCTTCACTCCACCAATAGCTGGTGTGTGGTGAGCGCACTGGCGCTGTTGTCCTGTGACTGCCATCGCATCATCCAAGTGGATGTTGCACACTGGTGCTGGTGTGGAGAGATCCCCCCACCCCTCCATGATTGCGAAGCGCTTTGGGTGTATGGCCATACATGATTAACGCGCTATATAATACACATTACATTACATCTATGAACCATACCCGAGTCCACCTGAAAGATGTGGTCTGGGGAACGGTTTGCGCGAACTCTGGTTAGGTTCACTTCTGATATGAATACAATCATACCAAATAACAGAAGTGAATCGCCAACTGTACAACAAACTTTTTTTCTGATTTTTATAACGTTCATTTGTGTGTGTGTGTGTGTGTGTGTGTGTGTGTGTGTGTGTGTGTGTGTGTGTGTGTGTGTGTGTGTGTGTGTGTGTGTGTGTATCACCTAACCTTACCTTGACAACTAGCGGGACAGACCCAGTGCAAACACAGTGATAATGTCTGCTTGTCTCCTCTAAAAACAACTTTTTGAGATCTCAAATTTCTCCCACAGGTGCCATTCGTGCCTGCTGTTTTCGCATAAATCCACCAGAGGCCGCTGTGGACTGACTGACTGATCAACCGACCCACCCTCTCCATTACCTAAACCCAACCAATAGTGTTTTCAAAAGCATCGATTGACCAGCAGTTAAAAAGCAATGCAAAAAAATAAAAGCCCTCACCGGATTTTTACCACGTTTTCAGATTTTACCACATTATCACCCTGTTTTTTTACTTGCTTATTTTATATTTTGGCTTCTGTCTTTTGTCTTACCCACTTTCTGGAACCGTACTTCGCTGGACTTGAACCCCGTCGTTGTGGTCAAATCCTCTCTGCATCTCAAGTCCGCCGACATACATGGCAAGCTAACTGGACAAACTGGTAACAGTGGGAAAGCCGTCCATATGGAGGTAAGCGGTCAGCTGAACGTTTTTAATATTTTTGCGGCAGATAGATGCAAGTCGCTCTCTGTATATTACCAAAACCAAAAGATTCAGTAAAAGCAGAACGGACATGATATGCAGACATCTTTCCATTTTGCACCCGGGCTTTCGTGGCCATCCATCACTTAGCAACAGCTGTACACACAACAGCAGCTCGATGACGCAAGCGTACCACAGTTTTTGGCACAAACCAGTTTTTAAAAAAGTGGTTAATTTTTGGTTCTACTATCCCTTTAAGGCACCTACATTCTACACTTAAAAATTGCACTACTAATTATAAAAACAAGGCAGATAATCTGTATTACACGATATTATTAGCATAAATTAGAGTGGCATGGACATTATGAGGACACGATAGAATGACTAGAAATCATTTGGCTGGGAAACTCCTGAAGTTTAATTTCATGCTCTGCTACATTTCTGTCATTCAGACTTGAAAGATGTGGAAACGCGGCGTTGCCCATATTTAAGTAAGTCAGGAGAAATGTGCTGGAGAATCAGGGACAGAAGAATAGGACAGATGGCATTGGCGTGCTGAGTCAGGGAGTGAGTGAACAGACCGGATTTCTTCACTTATGCTTCAAAGAATACTTCCCTCATACAAACACAAATCTATTTGTAATCAATGGCTATGCTTACATGCACCCTCATAATTTGATTATAATTGTAAAGCTCCCAAAATAAATAATTACAAATGTGGTTTGTATTTGAAGTAGATTAAAACCATGACCAGTAACGTGAATAAAGATGGTAAAATAACCACACTTCTTAGCCGAAAAAGTCAGGATGATTATAATTCTCTAACAAGAACCATGTAAAAGCCATAGAGATAAACTTTTATTATAAAGCAGTCCAGTTGAGAGAAAATAGGAAAATCTGTAACAATTACATGCCAGGTTAATTGGATATATGTGCCTCAGCCTGAAGTTTTGCATACTGTAATACACGTTGCTCTAGGTACATTTTGATGCGTGTTTCAGATGAGAATCCAATAGAGGGCGCTGTCTACATTTTTGAGAATTTGAAAAATGTTATTTATGGTATTTTGTTGTACATTTCAGATACAAGTCCTTCTTGTACAAGTACAACAGAAGACAGGGCTTGTCATACAGATCACCTAGCAAACCACTGACCTAAACCAAACCAATGTTTTTAAATGTAAAGTAACTGTAAGAGAAAAGTGCACTGCAGCCACATACATTAGTTTTACCTTGATTTTACATTGCTTTTTCGCCGACTTTGAACCCAAGTGCTCTGGATTACAACACCATACAAAGTGAGCTACCGAGCAAACTGACCAAGCCACAAAATTTGTCTATATGAAGGCAGACAGGTGATGCAACATAGTCTTTTCTCAAAATTTGCAGCAATATTTATGACATATTTGTCTCTTAACGGTGCAGTATGTAACAGTATGTCACCCAGTGGTTAAACTAGGTATTGCACCCCTGATTCAAAACACACACGAGCAGGTTGCCAGATTGACAACACCAACAACGGCTGATTTAAACTGTGTTCTAAATAAAAGCAACGACACACGAGAAGGAATATTTTCCATATTAAACTGAGTTTTTGTTCTAACCAACAGCTGAAATTTCTATTTTAGAAACGGTTTCTATTTCTCACAACTGAACAACAGAAAACTGACAATTATCACCTCAGATACACCTCATGCGCTTTATTCAGTGCTAAATGCTGGTGCAATGAGCCTAATTGCTGCACGTAGCCTGTTGTTAGGACACAGGGTTACAATGTAAACCTGCTCACCTAATGTTTACGTATGTAATGTTTATGTTATTTGCAAATTAATAACCACCTCGTGTGGAACTCTGAATCTGCGTCTTATTTTGGAGGCTGCTACTGTCCACCGGAGGTCACATTTTCTCTATTAATATGTTTCCATTACAATTTTTGCTTTTGAAGACAGGGAAGACATTTTGTTTTATATGATAACACTTTTTTTTCTGGAATAACTATCTTTTTTTAATAACTATTTTGTGAAATATATCGTTATCACGAACAAAATACTCATAAGGTGAAATAGAATTTTGGTCATACCATCCACCCCTAATAGACATAAGGTGAGAAAGTAACAGACAATAATAAGCGTTATGCTTCTTTTTTTATGTTTCGCAAAAAAAGTTAATCACAATTAAAATATTGCAGTTTTGCAGAATAAAAATACATTGCAGTTTTAGGTGTCACAGTTAGTAAAATCCAAATTTGTTCTTGTTAACATTAGTTAATGCACTCTGAGTTAACATTGTAACAATCAACAACCTTATTTTCATTAACTAACGTTAACAAATAAGTAAAAATGCTTTAATAAATATATTGTTTATTGTTTGTTCATATAAGTACCATATATATATATATATATATATTTGGTTATGTTCATAAACTTTATTCATAGAAGTACATGAACTAATACAACCTTATTACAAATAGTAATAGTTTTACAAATAGTACTATACCTTAAAACCTGTAATTACTCTAACCTGACTCATGCATTTTTATGTCAGAGTCTGATGTAAGTAATCAGAGGTGATTAAATCAACGCCTCACACCTGCCTAGATTCTAGAGCACACCCACACACACAAACACACACACAAACCATGAGTAAATGAAACAAAAACAAAGATATCAGTGATAATTTGCATGTCAGACTGCTGTGCCTACAAGGTACAGTCTAGAAGTATTTGCATTAAAATAATAAAACTCAAATCAATACATTGTGTACAAGTGAGGTAAGATTTTAAAACAATTTCTTTTCAAATCAAAGTCTCTCATCCTCTAATTTATTTATGCAGTTAAAAGCATGAACAAGATTTCAATTTTCAGTCAATAAAACTTAACTCCGTCCATTCAAAGATTTTTTTTTTTTTTGATGACTTTTTATGGCCTTGAAATATAGCACAATTACTTGCATACTGGCTTTATAGCATACAGTTACGGTTTTATTCTGCACTTGTCCTTTTTGTCATTGACAGTCATAGTTACACAAGGTTTTTCTGAGAGTTTCTAAAGTTAACAATAACATTTAACCAAGAATAATACTTGTATTGGTCTTGTATTAGTAGGTACACATTGATAATATTTGTCATTAGCAAGTAAACATTGAAAATACCTGATGACTACTGTCAACATTTCTTAATGACTCTGACTACAAACATAAGCATCAAACTCATGTTGTTCAGTTTTAATGGCATTTTAAGCAATCATAAGAAGATTGCACCTTGATAATTAGTTGCTTTTAATAACTCTGTTGTAAGGTGTGACTAGTACTGACTGAAGCTTTTAACAATCTGTTCCTCATTGCATCTAAATTAGCAAGCATCAGAATGGTTGGTGAGCCCTTTTACATCCAGAATGACAGCACAACAACCAGAGCGTGTGCTTTAGAAGATAAGACACTGCATACTAAAAGGAAGGACAGATGATATTGCTTTTCACTGATTGAACCTCAATTCTGCGGACAAAAGAACATCAACAATAAAAAAGGACAATACATCAGTGTTAAAGGCATTATATCTCAAATAAATACTGCAGATCAAGACTACTTAATCATGTAACACTCTTCTCCAATGCTATTCCCAACACACTGTACACCTCAACTGTATTACAGAACATGAATGTGTTCATATACAGAATTTCCATATACAGTTAAAAATAAACGTTAAGCACACATTTAATCAAAGTGATGGTGACACAAAATGATTCTGTGATGAAGTAAATTTTAAAAAACTAATTTTCTACATGCATTAATTTAATTCAGGGAATTATTAGTTATTTTATATGACATTTTTGGTTTACAATAATGTTATGGTTCTAATAATTTCCTTGAGTAAATATAAAGTAATAAGTTACTCATTGTGACGATTGCTGGAGAACTACAAATCTGCCACTGATAAGAACTACAAATCCCATCATGTACCTCACAAACACACCAGTTCCAGTTCTCTCCCTGATTGCACTCACACAAACTTTGCTGAGTCTTGTTATTGTAACACCACAAAGCATTTTCTTTTCTTTTCTTTTCTTGTCTAGCCATCTTTTTACCCTTTACCTTGTTTTGTTGTGTTTGTTGTTTTCGTCGCCTGTCCTAAAAATTGGCTGAAAATAGTTTCTTTGCTACACTTCTGAATTTCCTGAATGCTTCTGTTTGACCCTGTCTTGAGCGTTGCCTCCCTGACTACTCCTATTAATAAACTGCACATGGATCCTCAACGTCCAGTGTCATCCCTTACGCTCGTGTTGCTGTCATTGTGTATTGCATAGACATTATTGTGGTCTCAAGTTTGATAAAGCACCTCATTACTTCTGTAAATTATATATTCGTATAGATTGTAAGAATAAATATATTGTGTTGTCTATTTTTTTAAGTAAAGCATACACTTTAAAGTATGGTTTAATTCAGTACACTGTAAGTGAAATGTCCTTCAAATGTAAAAAAGCATTGTAAATGAAACTTACCAAAAATTACCAAGTAAAAATTACTCAACAAACAATGTTACTTTTATACACTGTAAACCAAAAATGCTGTGTTCCACACAATTGATTTGTGTTGAGACAATATGAAGGAATTAAGTTAATGTATTAGTTTTTACAAATTTAAGTGGATTGATTTCAAGAATTATGTTGTTCAAGAATTGTTCAAGAATTGTGCTGTTTCAGCTCATTTTAAATAAGTAGTCTGAACAAGCAGCACACATCATTTTTGAGTGTATGACTTAAGCAAATTTGATTTAATTTCTTATATGAAATTAACTTAAAATCTGAGTGCAACACTTTAAAAAGGAAATTTATTTGAGATTAGTTTAGGCCTTCTGACCCCCCACATGAAAACAAATGCCAAAGTATATTTTAGGATTGACCACAGTAAATGTTGCAAATTGTAGAATAAATGTACATCTTACTGCAGCATACTATATTATTAACAATACTGAATTGATATATTGTAGTAAATACTGCAGTATACTTTACAAGTTACTACAGTGAACTACTGTAGTAAACTATTCTATAATGTGTCATTTTATAGCTTTTACAATAGTATTTTTATAACATTTACACTTAGTATACGTAAACACCAAGGAATTTAATAAACTAATTACCAGTATTTTATGGAAAACAGAGTTACTAAAGAGAAACAGTGTGTGCCGGCAGCTAGCTCTCTGCAACTCTCACATGGTTGCCCACTGAAGCTAAGCAGGGCTGCGCCCGGTCAGTACCTGGATGGGAGACCACATGGGAAAGCTAAGTTGCTGCCAGAAGTGGTGTTAGTGAGGCCAGCAGTGGGCGCCCAACCTGCGGTCTGTGTGGGTCCTAATGCCCCAGTATAGTGACGGGGACTCTATACTGCTCAGTGAGCGCCGTCTTTCGGATGAGACATTAAACCGAGGTCCTGACTCTCTGTGGTCATTAAAAATCCCAGGATGTCCTTCGAAAAAGAGTAGGGGTTTAACCCTGGCATCCTGGCCAAATCTGCCCACTGGCCTCTGTCCATCATGGCCTTCGAACCCTCGCCATATCATAATTGGCTTCATCACTCTGTCTCCTCTCCACCAATCAGCTAGTGTGTGGTGTGCGGTCTGGTGCAAAATGGTGGATGCTGCACACTGGTGGTGGATGAGGAGATTCCCCCCAATATGTAAAGCACTTTGAGTGTCTAGAAAAGCGCTATATAAATGTAAGGAATTATTATTATTCTTGTGTACATTTACAGTTAACTAAAATGATTTACTAAATTATATTTAGTTAAATTATAATACATTTAACTAAACTATAATTATTTCCCAGAGATGGGAAAGGACATCCGCTGCATTAAAACGTGCTGGATAAGTTGGCGGTTCATAACGCTGTGGCGACCCCGGATTAATAAAGGGAATAAGCCGAAAAGAAAATGAATGAACTCAATGAATAAACTATAATTATATTATAATGAACTAAAATGACTTTTTAGCAGATATTTGTGGCAAATCTGACTGGCTGAGTTTCTGATTGCTCTATCAAACTGAAATGTCAAATACAGCTACATACACTTGCTAAACTAAGATCTGAAGTAATGGCAGAAGGAAGTATTTCATTCATTTTCCTTTGGCTTATTCTCTGATTTATCAGAGGTTGCCACAGCGGAATGAACCGCAAACTTTATCAGCATATGTTTTAAGCAGCGGATGCCCTTCTGGCCGCAACCCAGTACTGGGAAACACCCATACACTCCCACATTCACACACATGCAAACCCTACACAAAAATGCCAACTGGCTCAGTAGGAACTCGAACCAGCGACCTTCTTGCTGTGAGGCAACAGTGCTAACCACTGAGCCAACGTGCTGCCCAAGGAAGTATTTTCTCACAGAGAATGTTTTTTAAGACACCATGCTCTTGGTTCTTATTTATTTACATACTTATGATGTCAGACTGTTGTATAAATGAAATATCACACCCATAGCCATGCAACATGGCTCTATATCAGCACGGATGTAATTCCCTACTGTCATATCACATGCTTCTTTAGAGACACACCGCACTCCTGCGTGTGTGAAATTGCTCATTTATAATTGTATGTGCCTGCTATGTGCTACTCATCTGCAGTGTTGCTAAAGACTGATGTCACTTTGTACAATCTTCATATTAGATTTCTGCAAAAATGACAGATTTCCCCACAGAACATGCAAGCAATTGCATTTTCAACCATATTATAAATGGTGATTGAGTGAGAAGTGAATTAGTGTACTTGTGTTACTAGTGGAGGACATTTTTTGAGCATCAAAATACACAGTACGATTTTAGTGTTGTCCAACAGTTAAGCATAGATGAGAAATGTGCTACCATTTACTCCTCTGGGTGTAAGTAGGCAGTAAGAAATTTATGCTTTTATTCATAAATTGTGCTTTAAATTATTAAAAGTGACAGTAAACCCATGCATCATGCTGCAAACAATTTGAAAACAATTTTAATTCCAAATATATTTCTAACAAATGAACCAGAAAACCAGAAAAAGGATATGAATGATAAAAATATAATCTTCAATAACCAATTTGGGTCAATTTTAAACTTCCTTTTTGATTAGTATAGGAATTATAAGAACTTAATTTGGACAACACTTTTAAAGGTGATTCTCAATATTTAGATTTTTATTTAGTTTTTTCAACTTTCAGATTCCAGATTTCAAATATTTGTATTTCAGCTGGATATTGTCATTTAATAATGAACCATTCATCCTTGGAAAACGTATTTATTCAGCAGTCAGATTATGTAGAAATATACATTTTCAAAAATGTATCTTTATGTCTGGTTTTGTTGTAGAGGGACACACGCATACATGCAAGTTATAATATATATATATATATACACTCACCGGCCATTTTATTAGGTACACCTGTCCAACTGCTTGTTAATGCAAATTTCTAATCAGCAAATAACATGGCAGCAACTCAATGCCTTTAGGCTTGTAGACATGTAATGTAATGTAATGTAATGTAATGTGTATTTATATAGCGCATTTATTGTGTATGGCCATACACCCAAAGCGCTTCACAATCATGAGGGGGGTCTCTCCACACCACCACCAGTGTGTAGCATCCACTTGGATGATGCAACGGCAGCCACAGGACAACGGCGCCAGTGCGCTCACCACACACCAGCTATTGGTGGAGTGAAGAGACAGTGATAGAGACAATTCGGTGGATGGGGATGATTAGGAGGCCATGATCTGTAAGGGCCGATTGAGGGACTTTGGCCAGGACACCGGGGTTACACCCCTACTCTTTACGAGAAGTGTCATGGGATTTTTAATGACCACAGAGAGTCAGGACCTCGGTTTAACGTCTCATCCGAAATACATGGTCAAGACGATCTGCTGCAGTTAAAACCGAGCATCAGAATGGGGAAGAAAGGTGATTTAAGTAACTTTGAATGTGGCATGGTTGTTGGTGGCAGACGGGCTGGTCTGAGTATTTCAGAAACTGCTGATCTACTGAGATTTTCACGCACAACCATCTCTAGGGTTTACAGAGAATGGTCCGAAAAAGAGAAAATAACCTGTTAGCGGCAGTTCTGTGGGCGCAAATGCCTTGTTGATGTCAGAGGTGAATGGCCAGACTGGCTCCAGAAGATAGAAAGGCGGCAGTAATTCAATTAACCACTAGTTATAACCGGGGTATGCAGAAGAGTATCACTGAACGCACAACACGTCCAACCTTGAGGTGAATGGGCTACAGCAGCAGAAGACCACACCGGGTGCCACTCCTGCCAGCTAAGAACAGGAAACTGAGGCTAGAATTCACACAGACTCACCAAAATTGGACAACAGAAGATTGGAAAAAATGTTGCCTGGTCAGACGAGTCCTGATTTCTGCTGCCACATTCGGATGGTAGAGTCAGCATTTGGCATCAAAAGCATGAAAGCATGGATCGATCCTGCCTTGTATCAACGATTCAGGCTGCTGGTGGTGGTGTAATGGTGTGGGGGATATTTTCTTGGCCCACTTTGAGCCCATTAGTACCAATTGAGCATCGTGTCAACGCCACAGCCTACCTGAGTATTGTTACTGACTGTGCCCATTCCTTTATGACCACAGTGTACCCATCTTCTGATGGCTACTTCCAGCAGGATAACACGCCATGTCATAAAGTGCAAATCATCTCAAACTGGTTTCTTGAACATGACAATGAGTTCACTGAACTCAAATGGCCTCCACGGTCACCAGAACTCAATCCAATAGAGCACCTTTGTATCATGTCAATATGGACCAAAATCTCTGAGGAATATTTCCAGTACCTTGTTGAATCTATGCTACGAAGGATTAAGGCAGTTCTGAAGGCAAAAGGGGATCCAACCCAGTACTAGTAAGGTGTACCTAATATAGTGGCCGGTGAATGTGTATATACAGTATATTGAGAGAGAGAGAGAGAACCTTCACAGGTGCTAAAGAAAGTAATGGATCTGCCAGTCATCAGTGAACAGCGTGTGATTTATAACTTTAAACACACACACACACTTACACACACACTCTGCACTAAGGCTTAATGTGCGCTTGACATTTCAAATTACAGGTTAATCTCTTGATCTGTCCCCTTTAAAAGCCAAGGCCAATGTCCAGCATCAGACCGATAGTACAAAAGTCATTTCTGAAAACAATAAAAAGGTCAGTTATGTGAACGTCTGGGTTGGTGGTCATTTATTTCCTGTCTAAAGTACTATCCTATCTGAATAAGGACTGCAAAAATAAATATCAAACAACAACAGATTCAGAGGAAAATGAAAATAGTTTCTGCTTATCAAAGCTCTCGCTGCTTAAAATAAGAAGCAAGGTGATCCATTTGTGGTTTTGGAGGAAAAAATCTACTGAAAGCTTGAGAAAGTACTTTGTACTTTTCCTTTTGTCAGATGAAAAGTCTGCTAATTAGCATTATCCGTCTGAAAAATAGGGCACGAGCCAATGTGCAGAACAATATTTCATTTTTGCATAAAACAGAGACACTCTCTGGAAAGTGAATAGAAATATATGACCTATGATCTGTTCATTCATTCATTTTCTTTTCGGCTTAGTCCCTTTATTAATCAGGGGTTGCCACATCGGAATGAACCACCAACTTATCCACTATATGTTTTACGCAGCGGATGCCCTTCCAGCTGCAACCCATCACTGGGAAACATCCATACACATTCACACACACACACACACTATGGTCAATTTTGTTTCCCCATTTCACCTATAGCGCATGTCTTTGGACTGTGGGGAAAACCAATGCACCCGGAGGAGAACATGCAAACTCCATACAAAAAAGCCAACTGACTCAGCCGAGGCTCAAACCAGTGACCTTCTTGCTGTGAGGCGACATCGCTACCCACTGCGCCACAGCGCTACCCTATGACCAGTGATTTGCTATTTTGCCACATGTATTGATCTCCAGTGAGCATACGATTCCAACTGTTCAACATAAGGTTGTGTGTCAAAAATAATTTGCTCTGCATGCTGTCAGCACTTTACATTAACACACAAACACACACGTCCTTGGATAAGATGGTGTTTGCATGCATATCCAGCTGGCCGCCCTTACAGTATGAGCCCATTTTCAGCTCTAAATAAGAAATCATGCTCTTGGAAAACTAGGGAAGGTCCAGATGGAGAGTTTAGAGACAGAGTAATGAGATCTGCTGCTTAAAAACACAGATGAACATCCTTAGGACGCAACAAACCTCTGTGCTACAAAGCAAACGAGAGAGAAAATAAAATAAATAAATGAAAGAACTATTTGGGCAACACGGTGGCTCAGTGATTAGCACAATCGCCTCACAGCAAGAAGGTCACTGGTTGGCATTTCTGTGTGGAGTTTGCATGTTCTCCCCTTGTTGGCGTGGGTTTCCTCCAGGTGCTCCGGTTTCCCACACAGTCCACACACATGCACTATAGGTGAATTGAATAAACTAAATGGGCCGTAGTGTATGAGTGTGTGTGAATGAGTGTATATGGATGTTTCCCAGTACTGGGTTGCGGCTGGAAGGGCATTCGCTGTGTAAAACATGTGCTGGATAAGTTGGCGATTCATTCCGCTGTGGCGATCCCTGATAAATAAAGAGACTAAGCCGAAGAAAAACTACTGAATGAATGACTTTTTTCAGAACATGCATCTTGATCTTAGCAGTCTGTCTTAGTCTTTACTGTCAAAACTGTTAGGATTGTTCACTCAATGATGTAATCTTTTAGTACTTCTTGTCACTTTTGGACTACTTCTATGGTACTTAGTGTTATCCTGCATCAGCTGCACTGTAAATTTAAAACAATGGGAGGGAGGCCCTTTTCTTGTAATGCACCTAATTTTTGAAATGCATTACCTGCATCTGTTAGGAATGCTGCTTTAAGAAACTTCTTATCATCCTTTTAGTAAAGCATTTAATTAGTGAAATCACTGTAATTTTGCATTATTTGTTATCTGACTTATTACTTTGATTTTTATTATGCAAGTTTGTTATCCTGTTTTTGGTTGTATTCTTATTTTGTTTTCTATATATTAGGACTGCACAATATATCGTTTCAGCATCGATAACACAATGTGCGCATCCACAATAGTCACATTGCAAAGATATGCAATGTTGAGTCTGAATTATAGTTGAGCAGGAGCTACAGAACACGTGATTTGTAGTGTCACTGCAGCCCTACTGTACTTGTAGAACTTTGAGTTTAAGAAAAGCACATTGCAATTAATTATATTATTATTTATATCTTGCGGATTTTATCATTTTTGACCTTGAAAGCCCTATTCACTTTCCTTAGAAGAAAAAAAATGTAATTCTATAAACAAAAACGACAACAACTGAAACTTAAGTCATACGAGTTCGAGCAAACATGAGTGTGAGTTCCTTTTTTAGTGAACTATCCCTTTGAATATTGTATGAGGAAAAGCCCTGGCTCATATGTTGTGTCATGTTTAATCAATGAGCCTTCAGTACATTTTTCAGACAAAACAATCAATAATTCAAATGAAAAGGCTCACATATATGAACAAGAATAGACAGATTTATGCAGTTCTGGGATTTCTGATGTTACACTGAAAATCATATGGATGGTTCTGGATTAGCATTAACTAATGAAGTCACTCCACAAGTCAAATATATATATATATATATATATATATATATATATATATATATATATATATATATATATATATATATATATATATATATATATATATATATATATATATATATATATATATATATATAAAAGTACTGATTTATTGCAATTCTATGGAAGATCCAGAAGGTGGAGCCAGAACTATTCATAAAGGGCTGCCTTTCTCTTTCAGTGCTGAAACTCTCCATGATGAAACTAAAGCTGCTGCTTTAAGTTATACATGCTCAGAGGATGTGATACTGCATCATAAATATTTAAAAGCTAAGTGAATGGTCTTACTTAACTGTCTTTTTCTGACATGCTTGAATAGAGCATGACAGAGATTTGGAAACTGAAGATGAGCTTCCTAAGGGAAAGCATAAGGAAACATTATATAATATATGCAACATTTATACTGCTCAATTTTCACATAAAAAAAATTAACACTTATGTGCTGTTAGGGATGTTTTCATCCGTTCTGGGGTTGATTTTGAGTCTTGGGCCAAATTGGGCCAAAATCTTATTTAGACTCATATTTTGAGAATTTTTTTACGACACACTCTGGGCAAATTTACTACCCTTTTGTTATGTTCAGGATGAAAACATCCACTAAATTGTTTAGAGAATTACAGGATTTTAACTCTTTAATTGTCAAATTCATAAATGATGTCACTGATTTGGTGAAAAAACAAAAAATTATGTATTTTCAATATAAAAAATAATTGTGGACTAAATATTTTTCAAACATTTTATCACAGTCTTCGACATGTGAACGATTAGTAACAACACTGCCTTTGATGCATTGTTAGTTTTTGTGCAGCATAAGATTTTCCTTTTTTCTCCCTAATTTACTGTTGGCGGCTGTTTTTGCCACATTGACTTCTGTTATAACCTCATTTTTTTGATTGCAAAATCATGACACCATATAATCATGCATTTTTGATTGTTGATGGTTTTTTCCTGTTAGAAAGAGGTAAAATTGATCATTTTTACTGTTTATCATCAGTTAGCACCTTTAACCCTTTAGATAGGCCTGTGCAAAAAAAGCTTAGTTTATGCACTATCTATTCAAATCTAAAATGTGTATTATACTTTCACGATGAACTCCAGCATCTATTCTAATTGCTACTAGTTATACAATTAATTGATAAATGCTAACAAATACAGCACAGAGATAACGATTCAGTAAAAAATTTACTAAATGTTTTCAGTAGTACCAGTTCAGAACATTTCATATTCATACATATTTCTTGTTATTTCAACATAAATAATTCCAACTAGTGAAAATCTGAGATCTATGTTTATTCTAAACAGAATATTCATTTTGGACTTTGTTCAGACAGACACAAACTTTCAAAAGAAGTGATTTTAGGGGAGTGAAATAATTATTCTTGAGAGCATCTGATGGTGTCATCAATATTTATTGTCCGTTTTACCATAAGAGAAAGCAACTCTCAAATGTGTACATCTGCTAAAAAGTAATCAAAGTACACTAGAAAAGAGATTTCTAGGATGTGTCAGTTCCTGAGGTCATGGATTAGGCTGTGTACAATAATTCGGGTATAAGGACAGTGCTGAGCTTAGATATCTGCACATTGCGACACACTGAGTGTGACATGAAAACTTCCTCATTGTACAACATCAAAACTGAAATATATATATGAGCAATTCCATGCAAATGCCATGAAAAAAATAAAGTTTTCTACAAAATACGGAAACCATTTCTATGTTTTTTGTGTAAGCAAGTATTTTACAGAACTTTAGACAAAAATGTCTCTGTCAATGTTTTCAAACAATTTAATTTGATTTACCAAAGTCACACAAGTGGCAATTTCATATCAGTCACATCCATAAAGCAGAGGTGTCACATCCAAAACGAAGCTTTTTCCTCAATTATGCAAAAATATAAAATAAAAAAAAATCAATCATGTTTGTTCTATAGTGAACCAACTCTCATCCTGTTGATTAGCATAATTTTTGGGGGATTGTGCAGTTTAATTCACAGAATTTCTACAAAGTATTTTGTATATTGTAAACTTGCAGAGTTTTTTCGTCACATCCATAACGCATGTTTATTTTCCTTATTTAAAGTACAAAACATGTTTACAGATTGACATTTTTCTGATCTCATAACTGTGGTTGGTAGTTTTGGAAAATATAAACAGATGGTTCAATATAATGTTAATATAAACTTTCTATGTGAATTTATGTATTGAGTTTTTACTGCAAATCATCACCTTATAAAAATTATAAGGTTCTATCTGCGTTCTGAATGATTTTGAGATATTGAGCTTCAAAGTTTTTGCATTCCATAGAAAACAGTATGTGTGTAACATTTGTTTTTTAAAAAAAGTCTTAAACAACTTATAAAAAAACATCCCATGATGTAAATAAGTTATTTTTGTATATATATATATATATATATATATATATATATATATATATATATATATATATATATATACTGTATATATAATTATTGTTTAGGGTTTTTTTTTTACACTTTATTGGGATAGCATAGTGGAGGACAGACAGGAAAGTATTGGGAGCAAAGAAATGGGAAGGGTCAGCATAGGACCTCGAGCTGGGCATCAAACTCAGGTCGTCGTGAGCACTATGGTACTATATGTCGGCACACTTAACCACTAGGCTATTGGCGCCGACAAATAAGTTATCATTTAATAAGAATATGTCAATAACTCAATTTTGACAAAATTGTCAGATAGAACCTTATAATTCTAATGTGACAAAATGTCACATCCATAACGCTTGAATTGTTCATTTATACTGTATATCAGCAACATTTCAACCAATAAACTATTATAAATGCTTGCTAGATTGTTCTTAACCAGTCTAATGTTCTGTCATGTTATATATAAATAATAACAGTTTCTTTTTAGAAGAAAATCTCTCTTTTGTCATTATGTTTGATGATTTAGTTCACGTAATTCATGCTTCAAGCTTCAGAACTTCTGTTAAGGGCGCATAGTGTGCATCGATGCTGCCTGATATTCATGGTGCATTGTGGGACTTATAAGGGTGCTAACATTTCAGTTCACCTAAAGAATTGTGTGAATGAGAGAGCACTTAAAATGTCTGACTCCCTGATCAGTGCTCTGACTACAGAATAAAGGAGCTGACTGAGATGCATACCTAAACACATGTTATCTTAGCCTATTTAAGCTCAAACATTAATACTCCCTTTGATTTTTGCTGATGCTGAAACCATGCCTGTTCGAGATTTTAAAATGTTGATGGAACCAAACTATATTTTGTATCATCTTTATAAATCCGATCTAGACAAAAAAAATATTTTCTAAGACTTCTGTTCAAAAAGGTGTTTTTTTTATTTTTTATGAACAAGTGTTGATAAAAAGTGCATTATAATATAATTTAAATGTTTATTGTTTAAAAGCAGAAGCTATATGTTGTATTTTGATCTATTCTGAATATCTGTTTACATATTCATACAACACAATATTTTAAACACCAAGAAGATATTGTGAAAATGACCAAATTTGGCTGGTAAAAATTTCAAATTTACAGTAATTTATTATTTATTACTGTATTTCTTTCATTTATACAGTGTTAATAACACCGGTGTTTTGAAGTATAAACATCTACACATTGTATCTTTGTTACATAGACAAATACACCACCATAAAATCAGGTGGAGATGAGCCAAAGCGATCCACAAGCAGAAAAAGGTGCTCAGTGTCATTCACACAATGCAGTTTAATGTATTTATATAGTGCATTTATCGTGTATGGCCATACACCCAATGAATTTACAATCATGTAAAGAGGGTCTCTCCTCACCACCACCAGTGTGCAACATCCACCACACAACTACTAAGCACCATCATGGTAGCACTCATGACACTAAAGTAATGCCTTAAACATGATTTATGAACATTAGATGTAACATAAAAATCTAATGTACATCACCGATGAGGAAAATAAAGCATTAAGCAAACTTACTGTTAACCATGTAAGAGATTTTTGCAGTAGCATTTGTACAGTTTTGCAACTGTTAAAATCATGACCACTTAAGACTGGTTTTATTTTTATTTCAGTTTAGTGTGATAAACCAACGCTATCTCACGGCCAATTCGTAACTTTTTGATTAGTGGCTAATTCGTATGAATTCGTACGATCTAATTCGTACAAATTAGTACGATTTGCCCATCACCTAATGACGGTTGGGGTTAGGGGTGGGGTTAGGTGCCACGCCTCCTTTTTAAAATCGTACATTTTCGTACGACTGAACTCGTACGAATTAGCCACTAAACTGACAAAACGTAAAATACTTACGTTTCCTCGTGAGATCAGGCTGGATAAACCCTACACTAGTATTCAAATGACCTCCAAGCTAACTGACAGGCTAAAATCCACAAAACTCGTTTGAATTTCATGGAGCCTTAAACTAAGAGGGATTAAAACACACGGTTTAATTAAATCACTTGTACATGCTCACACTCCACACAGCCACGGTTTGACATTTATAACAATCCTGCTTCACAGCTTTTACACAGGGCAGCTCTAATTACAGGTTATCGGAGTAAAACAGACTCGGAGTGTAATCTGAGACCTGTGTGTGGGACATCACTTCAGAGCTTCGGTTCACTACAGTCTGAAGGCAGGTATTAGGGAGGAAAGCACAAGCACTAGATGACACTTTACTGTATATAGAGTCTGTGCTTGTCACAGCTGTATTTTATATTTGTGCTGGAGGATGTCTTTATGTCTGTGGGGGGTGGTATGGTGGTTAAGATATGGTCTGGTAACCAAATCAGTATGTTAGTCAAGTCTGTACTGGTCATTTATCTATTATCAGCATGTTCATGAACAAATCATTTAATTTGCAAGCACATCTGTCCGTGTAGTTTTACATGCTGCTGTTTAATAGCAAGGTTATGAAGTAAATTTCACTTTTTATTAAGATTTTCAAAGGCAATACACAGTACACACATGTAATAAATATAACATTGGAAAACACTAAACAAAGCATCAAAAAATTTGAAAGTGATTAGGCCATAAAGCAGGGGTGCCCAAACTTTTTCTTATGAAGGGCCAAAAACCAAACTTGATTGAGGATGATGGGATATACCGTTTAGCTTACTGTTTAGCTTATTACATTAAAGTTGTCATGGTAACTTTCTAATTTAATAATATTTGAAAATATATAGAGAAAAATATTTTTATCATATTAATTATTAAATACAGTATATACTGTATATTTTTACATTTTCAAATGTACTTTATATTTATATATATATATATATATATATATATATATATATATATATATATATATATATATATATATATATATATATATATATATATATATATATATACAGTTGTAGTCAGAATTATTAGCCCTTTTTTGCTTTTTTAAATATTTCCCAAATGTTTAACAGAGCAGGGAAATTTTCACAGTATGTCTGATAATGTTTTTTCTTCTGAAGAAAGTCTTATTTGTTTTATTTCGGCTAGAATAAAAGCAGTTTTTAATTTTTTAAAAGCCATTTTAAAGACAAAATAACTTTGCTCCAACCCTAATCAAACACACCTGCCTGCAGCTTTCTAGTGATTTTGAAGACACTGATTAGTCTGTTGGTGTGTTTGATTAGTGATGGAATCCTCCAGGATCAAGTTTGCCCATCCCTAGCTGCTACAGTTTTGGATTTTATACTGACACCTATTGGTGTGGTTGCCTAATAAAATCTGTTTATGTTTGAGCACTGGCTAAAAGTCCCAGCAATATTTAATCATATAATGTAACAGTACTGAACTGTACTCCAAAAGAAACTGTACTGCTCATTTCACTCTTCTACTACAGTGATTCAATGTTTGAGAGACATATTGGTAAAAAGGGGAATTCACATTCAGTGGTTTGTGTCAACAAAGTTACCAACATTTCACTTTCAGTAATTTCAGAGATGCTGATTTCTGTTGACATGAGTAGTTAAATGTAGCTGTTTAATAAAAGATTGGATGGGTGGAATTAGAGATGCTCATTTCGGTAAAGTTTGCCAACCGACAACTGCCGCTCATTAACCGAATATTAACTGTTAACTAGTCAGATTAACATTAAATCATTGTTTAATTAAAAAAAATAATGTTAACTAGTCAGATTAATATTAAATCATTATTTAACTTAAAAAAAATTGATGTGTCCATTTTGTGTCTGACACATTAAATACAGTATTTTAAAATACTGACATATTTTAACATGCAAACATATTAACAACATCTTTACGCACCTGCAGTGTTTCCAACAGCATAGAAAAACAGAATAAACTAAATAAAAAAAATAAAATAAATAGTTCTGCCCTAGACATTTTTCACTTAAATCACAAATTAAGATTACAAAATGAAAACACTGAATGAATCCTTTTTAAGAACCGGCATAGGCTGTTTTTTCCCATCATACTGTATGTTTTTTTTCTTCCGTCAAATAAAAATAGCAGACTACCTCAAATTGATTGATTTCAATGTGTTGAAAAAAAATCTGCTCTCCGTTAAACAGAAATTGGGGGGGAGGTGAAATAAACAGGGAACTAATAATTCAGGGGGCTAATAATTCTGACTTCAACTGTATACCTTGGAAACGGTATAACAGAACATTTTTTTTAGCGGTATTAAAACCTTGAGTTTTCCAATCGCGGTAAACCTTGAAACCCATGATTACGCAATATACAAATCAAGATACACAAATATCAAATCTATTAAGTTAACGAAAAGGGTACATTATGTCGTACTTACTGTAGGGGTACTAATTCAGTAAACATTTCAGTAAAGTAAGAAATGACATCATGCACTGTAAAAAATGCAGGGTTCCACACAATTCATTCATGTTGTCCCAACACAAATCGATTAAGTTAACACTTAACAAATTTATGTGGACTGAACATAAAAAAATTAGGTTGTCCCAATAAAACAATTTTAAATAAGTAGTTTGAACAAGTAAAAAAAAAAAAAAAATTTTTTTTGAGTGAAAGGGGTTGGCACTACAGTCCTGCACAAGTCCTGTTTGATAAAAAATGTATTCATGCATCTTGGTTAGACTTTTGTAATGCATTATGAGGCGGTTGCTCTCACTCTCAATCCTCTGGCATACATTATGTGGCGGATGCCCTTCCAGCCACAACCCAGCACTGGGAAACACCAATAGGTTCTCTCATTCACACATACACTCATACACTACAGCCAATTTAGTTCATCCAATTCACCTATAGCACATGTCTCTGGACTATGAGGGAAACCGGAGCACCCAGAAGAAACCCAGACAAACACAGGGAGAACATACAAACTCCACACAGAAATACCAACTCACCCAGCTGGGACTCAAACCAGGCCTCTTTTTGCTGTGAGGCAACAGAGCTAACTGATGTGGTAGCTTTTAGGTCTAATAAAACACATTTTAGCAGGTTAAGATGCCAGAGTGCTTTTTACTACTAAGAAACATGATCAAATTATTGTGGTTCTGTCAGGATTGCATTGGCTCCCTATTGGATACTTACAAAGCCCTGAACATCCACTACATTCAATTAATTCTGGACAATTAGATTACTCCTAGAATATCAAAATCACTGTAGGCGGTAAATCCTTTTCATATTTGGCTCCTAAACTCAGGACAGCCTTCTTAGCACAGTTTGGGAGACAGACACATTCTGTCAATTTAAATCTAGATTTAAGATGCTTCTCCTTGCACTAGGATACACATAAAACACAAATGGAGAACTCTGAAATACAAATCCGCTAAAGAATTTTTAGGTTGCATTAAATCAAGACAACGTAACCAGGAACTTTTCCCAAAAAAGACTGTGTAATTTAAACAGCAGTGTTTCCTTTAGCGAAATAAACCATTGAGCCATAAACTCAAACAAGATAAATTAATTGTATGCAGAAGCATAGACCTTTATCTATAAATAAAGTATAATTATGGAAACTGTGTTCATCATAACTGAAAGCTACGTCGTGTTTGCTGGCCTCACGCATTGCGCAGCCCTAACAGTCAGTCAGCATGTAATAATAATAATAATAATACATTTTATTTATTTCTCAGACCCAAAGCGCTACAAGGCAAACAAAGCAGAACAATAAAAACAATAAAAAGACATCTAAGTTAAAAGCAATGGTAAAAAGGTGAGTCTTCTCTTAATCTAAGTTAAAAGCAATGGTAAAAAGGTGAGTTTCTTAAAACAGTCCAGAGAAGCGGCATTCCTGATGCTGATGGGTAGGCCATTCCAAAGCTTAGGAGCACTGTACGAAAAAGCACGACCACCCATAGTCTTTAGTTTACAGCGTGGCTGAAACAGCAAAAGTCCAGAGGAAGAACGAAGACTGCAGGTGGGAGTGGCCAGAGTTATCAGGTCACAAATGTACTCAGGTGCTAGCCCATGTACTGCTTTATATGTTAAAATCATTCATTCATTCATTCATTCATTTTCTTGTCGGCTTTGTCCCTTGCGGGGTCGCCACAGCGGAATGAACCGCCAACTTATCCAGCACGATTTTACACAGCGGATGCCCTTCCAGCCGCAACCCATCTCTGGGAACTTCCACACACACATTCACACTCATACACTATGGACAATTTAGCTTACCCAATTCACCTGTACTGCATGTCTTTGGACTGTGGGGGAAACCGGAGCACCCGGAGGAAACCCACGCAAACGCAGGGAGAACATGCAAACTCCACACAGAAACGTCAACTGACCCAGCCCAGCCGAGGTTCGAACCTGCGACCTAGCGACGTTCTTGCTGTGAGGCAACAGCACTACCTACTGCGCCACTGCGTTGCCCATGTTAAAATCAGAGTCTTAAAATCAATACGCGACTTGACAGGAAGCCAGTGAAGTTGCTGAAGTACAGGAGTGATATGGTGGCGTGAGGAAGTATGTGTCAAAACCCGTGCAGCAGAATTTTGAATGTACTGTAAACGTCTCAGAGAGCTTGCTGGTAGGCCCCCGAAGAGTGAGTTACAGAAGTCAAGGCGTGATGTGATAAAGGCATGGATAAGCCTTTCCGCATCCGGCCGTGATAGAAAAGGTCTAATCCGCGCAATGTTACGTAGGTGAAAGAAGGCTATTTTAGTCAAGTGTTTGAAGTGCGAGTTAAAACTAAGCTGTGCATCAAAAAGCACCCCAAGGTTGCGCACATGGGCCGAGGGAGTCACTTGAAGATCATCAACAGAGAGTTTAAAATCATTACACTGGTTAACATTTGTAGGAGTACCAATTAGAAGAACCTCCGTTTTAGAACTGTTCAATTTAAGGAAATTTTGATTCATCCAGGCTTTAACTTCCAGCAAACAGGCAGATAAAACTGACATAGCGGAGGTGAGATCAGGGCGAGCACTGATGTAGATCTTTGTGTCATCAGCATAGCAGTGATACCTCAGGCCAAATTTATGCATGATCTGTCCAAGAGGCAACATGTACTAAATAGGAGTGGGCCAAGGACAGATCCTTGGGGGACACCCTGGCGCAGTGGGACAGTCTGAGATCTATGACCACCCAAACTGACAAACTGTGAGCGGTCAGTGAGATGACACAAACCAGTTAAACACCGTACCAGATATACTAATCCACTTACTGAGTCTGTCCAGCAGTATCTTGTGACAGATGGTATCAAAAGCTCCAGTCAGATCTAACAGGACTAAAATGCCACAAGCCCCAGAGTCCGGAGTTAAAAGAAGGTCATTTACAACTCTAACTAAAGCAGTTTCAGTACTGTGACCTGATCTAAAACCAGACTGAAATTTCTCAACTGAACTATTTGTTTGGAGATGGACTTGTAGTTGGCAGACCACCACACGCTCAAGTACTTTAGCCAAGAATGGTAGATTTGAGATCGGCCGATAATTAGACAGGAGCGAAATGTCACTGCCAGGTTTTTTGAGAACTGGAGTTACAGCGGCCATCTTCAGAACAGGTAAAACAAACCCACTACTGAGGGAGGCATTAACAATGGCAGTGATGTGGGGCTCAAAAACAGACACAGAGTGCTTCAAGACAGTCGTAGGAAATGGATCAAGTATACAGGTGGTAGAGTTCATTGACAGTACAAGATGTGTAATAAAATCACAGTCAACTGTGTTAAAAGTTGAGAAACCAGAGACAGGAAGAACAGGGGGAAACAGCTCAACAGGGACAGAAGTATGATTACAGGCAATAGAGTTAAATTTGTCAGTAATTTTATCTGTAAAGAATTTAAGAAACTCATTGCATCTTTCAGTAGTCAGTGGATCTGAGTTACAAGAGGGTTTGATCAGATTGTTGACTGTACGAAATAGAACTCTGGAATTAGAACCATTACTACATATAGTTCTTGAATAAAATTCCCTCTTTGCGGCTGTAAGAGCATTGCGATAGTCATTTTGGTGCTGATCAAACAAAAGTCTATGCACCAGGAGACCAGATTTAATGTATTTCCGCTCCAATTGCCTCCCAACAGCTTTTATTTTACGTAGATCATGTGTATACCACGGAGATGATCTTTTAAATGTAACAACATGACTTCTCATGGGAGCAATGTTATCCAATACACGCGTGAAAACAAGATTGTACTGGTCGACCGATGAAATAACAGATAATCCACCAGTTATTTGGCTGTGTAACCTTAAAGGGTTAAACAAATAACGCACAACACTGCTGAGATTACAGAAAAGTTTGCTCTGTTAAAATTCACTTACAATTAATTGTTTTGGTGTGATAAAAAAAAAATTAGGCTATTAAAAAAAATTATAATAATATTAAATAAAAACAGCAACAACTAGGTTTTGAATGGGAAGCTGTAACGTAGCCTTGGCTGGAATGAATTTTGATGTGGCGCCCCCTGCCATGGAAGAATGAATTTAGCGGAAACCATGTGCAGCATCTACGGTTGTGTTAGTCTGTCTGTTTCTCTATATTCCTAAGTTCACATAATCATAATAATTTGTTCTCCATGTCTGTCAATTTGTGGTTTTGGTTCCTGCTATTGAGTACGTTTACATGGACACCAATAATCCGATTTTAATACATTAAGACAATACTCTGATTAGGAGTCTAGCATGTATATACTATACTAATAGGGAAGAACCAGATCCAGATCTACTAGTAGGCACAGAAGGCCCCTGCTGGCCCATATCTATCAGCTGATAACCACTGATAATGGCCATTCAATCGAGTGATAACATTCGAATCAGCTGACCCTGCCTCATATGCTGGATTGTTTCTGAAATATTGTAAACAATCTTAAATATTGTTATGGTTTATTCTCTTTTCCTCATCTATGTTAAGCTGCTTTAACTCAATCTATATTGTAAAAGCATTATAAAAAAAGACTAAACCACTTGACTTGATAAACTCGCACCCACAGTAGCCTAATTAAGAGAACTCATGACCAGTAATCTAACACCAGAGCTAATTTAATTCCAAACAAAACCCATCCAGCTTCACATAAAACCACACCCGCATTAAATATCATACATGAGAAAGACATCTACAAAACTCATTTATTTTCTCATGTAATAAGCAATAAAACGTCGCAGATGGACTCTCTCTAGACGCTCCTTATAGATGTTTTCAACACAGTATGTAAAATCTGTTGGATATACTTAAATCAACAGCTACATGTTATTAACGTGTCTACTTGATGTGATATTTGCTTGTCTCCATACCAAACAAATGGAGATTGCATGCATTTAAGCTTGCTATCTGTCGTGCTTGACAGTCTTGTCACCAGCCATTTCAAGTGCCATGCTGCAAATCATGCTGAAGCCTCAGATACAGCGTGAACACAAGCAGGGGATTGTTTGAATGCAACTATCCCAGTGAACTGGATTAAATCGAAATGTAAAGTTTTCGAACCCCTCACCCCCTACATATGATTATCTAATTCTAACATCACCCCTAATTTTAAACCCTCCACCAGACCTAACCCTAGACCTACCAGAAATAGGCACCCGCTTCGAATGCTATCACTCAATCGAACGGGCGTTATCAGTGGTTATCATCTGATAGATATGGTAAGCCCAGAAGGCTGTTATCATCCATCAACATGGTTAATCAGCTATACTAATAAAGAAGACTCCAGATTCAGATCTGTTTTTACATTACTGTGACGGTTGGGTTTAGGGTTGGGGTAGGGGTAGACGTTAATAAAATACAATTAATGAGAAATTTAATAAATAATATGAATAATTCTCGTGGTTAATCAGCTATACTAATAAGACTCCAGATCCAGATCTGTTTTTACATTACTGTGAGGGTTGGGTTTAGGGTCGGGGTAGGGGTAGACATTAATAAAATACAATTAATGGCAAATTTTATAAATAATATAAATAATTCTTGTTAACTTCCGGCTGCAGCCATATGTGATCTATAGCTGACTAACCATGTGGATGGATGATAACAGCCTTCTATGCCTACCAGTAGGTGCAGAAGAACCCTTTTGGCCCATATCTATCAGCTGATAACCACTGATAATGCTGAATCGGCTGCATTAGGAGATTAATGATTTGGTAGAGGATCAGAAGCCTGACACACTTCTTTACATTACCCAACACATAAATATTACTCTACCCATTATACCAAAAGTAGCGGTTTACCCATGGGCACATACCCATGTACAAGTTTCTGTGTTGCACGTTTATTAAAATTAGTTTTCATATAAAATCTCAGTATTGTTTTTAATAATGATGTTTTTGTTTGTACATAGGCTATTTCATATTTCTGGTTTGACTGGAATCATGCAAATTTTACTGATATAGGCTACTACTCTAGTACTCTCTGACTTATGACAGAATATGAAACTTAGCTTTATGCAAATTAGTTGGAGTGGGACATATGGTTGAAAACTTAGGTTGAGTAGGAAGTAAAAACCAGAAGCACAGTCTGTGACTGTCACCTCAAAACGATTTCTATGCTTATCTATCAACCATTGATTTATTTAAAGTTGTTCAAGGACATGAACGAGAGATGCTTATGTTTCTAAAAGTTTTGCCTCCATTTGCCTGTCACAACCTTGCCATATAAAATCGTTTGCAAACGTTGGGGTCTTACAGGAACACAAGTCATGCACTGCAAATAATTAAATTTTTGTCTGCTTCAAGTGCAAATATCTAAAAATCTAAAAGAATTAAGTCAAAACTAAGTGAGTTTTTATTTAAAACAAGCTGAATAATCTGCATGATGTAAGCAAAATAATATTGTTTTTAATAATCTTTAAGATTATTTTGATTGTTTTAAGGAAAACACTTAAATTTGGCATTATTTCTGAAAACTAATGATAATTTAAAATTGATAATTTTGTCAGTATATATTACTCTAAATATTTTTTTCTGGTTCAACCAATTAGTACAGGGCTAAGCAGGAAAATATGCAAGGTTCATTTGGTTCAGTACCTTTGTTTACATTCTGCACTCCAATTAGTCCAATTGATGATGCGTTGTGAATAGGGCTGAATGATTAATCGAAAAAAGATTGCGATCTCGATTCGACCCTACACACAATCTTAATTCAGCTTTTCTATGATTCAGCCAATACTATTTTTATGTCTTAATGTAATGATGTATTTGCAGTCACTAAATCACACATTTGTTTAATATCGTGAGGACGCGCGCGTGCCCACCAATGATGTCTACTTTAGGGAACAGAACCTGCATAGACTGTGAATAATAATGGATCAGGGGGGGCCAAGTCGGAGCACTCACTCTGATCTCCCGGGCTCTGCATTTGGTTGGGGAAATTCCAAATTGAGCCAAAACAAACCATTACAATTGGCTTAAGATTGGCAATGAAAATTCAGGACATTGCAACCTGCAGAACCTGGGAATTAAAAAAAAATAATAGACTGTGAATAACAGGTAATAAAGTTGTAAATAAAGTTCAGATTGTTGTAAACTGAACTCAAAGTGACAGCAGCCATGACATGAGCTGCACTCGGCAGTGAAAAGTGAAACCGAAAGTGCGCACATCATTTAAACGATCATACTGCATTTTAAAGTTATGATTACGACAAGCATTTGATATGTTTTTGTTCTTTTATAGCAAACTCAAAGTGTTGTGGATGAAAATAAATGTTTACTGGGTCAGTATAACTACCCTAGTCTATATAATGTTGAATAATGCAAGAGGGAATCTGATAATGACAAATGTTTCAATTTTATGTCTCATTTTACCAGTGAAAAAAATGGTCTAATAATGTTTTCAATGACAACTGACAAGCATAAGTCTCAAACACAATAATTCAACATTAGAATTATGAATAACTATATTCTGATGTCATCATGTTACTGTGAATTAACAACCAGGACATGTTTAAAGTCTGTTCAAGTCCACCATTCCAAGTCTATACAAAATGTAGCATTTTAACCAACAGTAGACCTACACGTAGGCCTAATATTATGATTGTTTATCTTACCACATGTTTGAGAATAGCAATAATAATAGCCTACTCATATTAACCTTTATTATCTATTATCTAAAGAATAATGAGAAAACCGTCATCTTGATTTTAGGCAAAAAAAAAATCTTAATTCTCATTTTAGCCAGAATCGTGCAGCCCTAGTTGAGCACACTATTTACTGTATTCTGCTTATTTCTTGTTTATCACTCTAACAATCACCAACGATCTAATCCTGGCAGATTTCTGGTAAACACGCAGATCGCTAAAGGACTACAAATCCGCCGGTATATGGACTATAAGTTCCAGCCATGCACCGCTCACACGCACCTGTTCCTCATAGAGTAGATTACACACACTCACTGCTTGGAAGTTGCTCAGGAACTTATTACAAGGACTATTTATACAGCGCACACACACACACACACACACACACACACACAAACACCAGTGCTGAGTCTTGTTATTTGTAGTCCTCTAGCGATCTGTGTGTTTACCAGTGATCTGCCAGAATTAGATCGCTGGTGATTGTGACAGCAAGTTAACAGTTACAGGTTTTCAGCATTCTTCAGAATAACTTCAACAGAATAAAGAAACTTATAAAGGTCTGGAACCAGAATTATCCCTTTAAACTTGATTTATTGCAATATTGTACTGCATATAAATGGTATCACTTTATTTTTATGCTCCCTTTAGGACACTAGTTGATTTGTTGTTTAAGTTACATGCTAACTAATTCTCTTTAGAATATTAGTAGACTATAAGACTGGGGATATGGCTAGGGTTAGTGAAAGTTGGTATGTACTTGCAAAGTTGTTGGTGGAACAGTATCAGCAGATATTAAGCAGACAGTCTAATGATACTCTAATGAGAATTAGTTGGCATGTAGTAGCAATGAACTTATAGTCAACACAATGTGCAATAGGGACCATCAAAATAAAGTGATACCAAATAAATGTGACT
Source organism: Danio kyathit (assembly GCA_903798195.1). Lineage (NCBI taxonomy): Eukaryota > Metazoa > Chordata > Actinopteri > Cypriniformes > Danionidae > Danio > Danio kyathit. Next base: position 63,614,043 of record LR812523.1, on the reverse strand, counting down.
AATAATTCAACTTTTTCTTGCTTTTTGTCACATTGTTTAGGCATTAAGTGCATCCTTTAATACATTTACTGAAGAGAATGTGCAATCAGTGACTTGTACTGTAGTTTGTAGTGTAGTAATTTTGACTTTAAGGTATCTGTTCTCCACACTCAAGTATGGTTTTCAGTTCATCAAATATTGCAATAAGCACAACATACAGTCCTCACTGCATGCCTTTTGATGATGACCCAAACTATTGAATTATTTTATTTAATGTGTGTTTTGTAGTCTACATTTCAACATGATTGGATCATTCTTGTCAATGGCTAAGCTAACAAACATGTACCTGAAGATCATCACCCTGGATGTGCTCTAGCTTGTGTTACACAAACAAACAGTGTAATATTGGTGGTTGTGAAACCAAGTGAAGCGTCTCATCCATCCACACAACTACTAATTGATGTCCAGTCTGCCTGAATAGTTTATATGGATCGCATTTGCCTCTATGCAAACATACTTAGCCCTGTGCAAATGAGATTTCACACAGCAGTGAACAGCCCTGCACGCAACCAGCATTTAATTATACTATATGTAGACAGCTGATATACTATTTAGCTTAAGAGTGTCTCCTCTCTCATTGCCTTTTTCAATCTTTCTATTTTTTGAATGATAGTAAATCCCATGTGAAATGTATTCTTCAAAAATTGCTTTGCATAATTTTAAGAAAGGACCTCATACAACTTGACCCAAAAACACTGCAATAAATTTAAAACCACTATCAACATGTGGTCATTAAAGATACAGATTAAATTCATGCCTTCACAGCTACTATTTTATCATTCAGAGCCCAAACTAGCACAGTTTCCCCAATTTTAAAAGAATAAAGGTCACTAAAGTAATACATGTTTGCCTGATAAATGTTTTGTCTCATCCAAAAAATTGTCTTTAACTCAAATTGCAGCTACAAAACCGAGATGACATTGAGTACGTTTACATGGACACCAATAATTCGATTTTAATGCGATTAAGACAATACTCTGATTAAGTGTCTACCATGTAAACAGCGATTTTTGATTATTTAATCCGATTAAGGTCATAATTGAACTAAACAGAAATGGAATTAAGACATGTGGAGTATGCAGATTTTAGTCGAATTCTTGAAGCACAGTACAGACATGTATACACCGCAATCAAACTACTACCGTCGTATAAGATTTTTCACCGCATTTTGTGACTGGATAGTCCATACACTATTCTCTGCCCCTATCAAGTCATTAAAGGACCAAAAACACATACACCGCGAAATGCCCATTTGGCGTGCGGAATGAAATTCCATTAAGACAACACTTTTCCAGCAGTTCATACTCGCGTCCAATATCTTGTTTGTCACAGGGCCATGCATGAAATGTTCCTGAATGAAAGTGAAAGTCACCAAAACATTTGTAATTGGGTCATTTGTGTCCCCAATGCATTATATGGTACAGAATACTTAAAAATGCAATTAAAGAAATCCTTGTCTTTTCCACAACAGGACATAATGATAAGTGCTCAAAATTACATTTAAAATAAGTACCTTATATTCAGTGCAAGAAGCTGAATTGCCATGTCATTAATTAACTAATTAATAATAGCAACTTTAAAAGTCTCTCGGTCTCTCTCGCGTGCCAGCACTCAGTCTCTCTCGCACACCAATACTCGGTCTCTCTCGCGTGCACTCAGCCTCTCTCGCGCCCATTCGGTCTCTCGCGTGCATACTCCGTTTCTTTGCATTCACTTGACTTTTGTCCACTCCGACGCCTCATACTTTTTTACCAACCAAGTTTGTTGATGCCATTATAATGACACAAATCCCTCTGCCTCTTCATGACAGAGTTGTGTGAAAAAAGTGACATACAGGTGGTAATTTGTGTGTAACTTATCTTTATTTATTTATGATTTGGTTATGGGTAAAACAAAGACCATGCGGGTCAGGTAGTTGAAACGGTAGGCTATAAATAATTAATTCGTTTTGAATTAATTAATTATTCATAAATAATTAATTTACCACCGCCTATGACGATGAAGCCATCGTCCATCGCGATGTTTCACATTAGACATCGTACGATGCCAAATTGGTCGACATCACCCAACCCTAATGTTAGATTTTCCAATATCAAGCAGCCCTAATTACAAGTAATTAAAGCAATATTCCCAAAGGTTTCCTCCACCGCAGCCTGACATCTAACATAAACAAGTTATCAAATACTGTATGTATGACTCTTATATATCAAAATCTTAAATTAAATATGGTACTGCATTATCCCATTCTGCCACAAATCCAGTCACCCATCAGCAATGTTTTCAAAATTGTATTATTTCCTCCAAATAACACTGCCACATTCACAGCTTCGACAAAACAATGAGCAAATCCTGATCTACACTACAGCAGACACACAAACCCACCCCCACACACACACAATAGCTTGGCTTTAACACTTACACACTCCATACTGGATTGATACGCTCTTCTAAAACACACCGCAGTTCTGATGACAAAGGTAGAAATCCAAAAAACACGTTATCCATTAGGTCTTCATAATGCCAACTGAACACAACTAGCCATCACTTCCTTTTATAAAATACAGCTCATGCACATTCATTATTCTATTTTAAGACAGAACGGATTCACGTGAAAAGCATTGTGTGTGTGCTTTCATACAGCTTAATTTGCAATTGCATTTAGATCACCTCTTCTTCATAACTGCCATTGAGCTGCAAATGTTCCCACTGAATTAACATGTTAAAGCATTTAATAAAGAGCCGCCTTTATATTGTAAACATTCACTCTCCACCTGTTCTTTTTTTTTAACACACTGGCCCGTACCATACACCAGACATCAAATTAGTCATATGTAGCTTTAAATTGTTTTTTCAATGCAGAATAAGCCAAGAAAGCCTTTCATGGTGTAATTTGTTAGTCACTGTTTGATAAAAATGAAAGCATAGGGGAAAAAATGGTATTAGAGCATGCAATATATGTGCTTTCAACAGACCTACAAAAGAAGAGCTCTGAGCAGACTAATAAACATACATTACCAAGAAAACAGGACATTGTTTTTAACAAAGAAGAATTTACATTATAATTTATAATTAAATAACAATTACTATTATTAAGTGTTTGTAAGAACTACATCAATTTGTATATAGAAAGGCAAGTTTAACCTTTTATTAAGACTATTCATTCATTCATTTTCTTTTCGGCTTAGTCTCTTTATTAATCTGGGGTCTCCACAGCGGAATGAACCGCCAACTTATCCAGCATATGTTTTCACAGCGGATGCCCTTCCAGCTGCAACCTATCACTGGGAAACACTCTCATTCACACACATAGGCTACAGACAATTTTAGCTTACCCAATTCACCTGTACCGCATGTCTTTGGACTGTGGGGGAAACCGAAGCACCCAGAGGAAACCAACGCAAACGTGGGGAGAACATGCAAACTCCACACAGAAATGCTAACTGACCCAGCCGAGGCTCGAACCAGCGACCTTCTTGCTGTGAGGCGACAGCACTACCTACTGCACCACAACGTCGCCAATTAATAAGACTATTTATATATTTTTGAATTCACAAAAACAATTACAAAGTAGCTTAAAGAGCACCTATTATGAGTTTTTGAAAATGAGCTGAATAAACACTGAATAAAAACATGCAGCTGAGGTTTAAATCTGAAAGTGCACCAGGTTTAAAACTATTTATTCTTTAACGGAATAGTCGACTCAAGAGTCGAATAAATGAATCGTGTTGCGTTCGGATCTTTTGCCTGAATGCGTCGATGTCAATATGGTACATCACCAAATATGTAGTGTCAGATCCGGTATAAAGTGAACGCGCCTTTTCCTTCAGACAGTAGCGGAGTGCGGGGGGTCATGGGACTGATCAAAGTTCATTTTATATTGAAGTTCATTTTCACAACAATACCACAGTATAGCCAACCGTGTGATGTGTTTGTTCCTGTCGTTTTTCTGATGATTGATATAATAACCTACACTGCAGCATGGAATTCGTCGGTGTACAAGTACTGAAATTCTTTTAGACTATTTATGTCTAAAAAAGTCAACACTTGGATTGTATGTTTAACATTTAATTTTTTCCAGTGAGGGGGAGAAAGGAGAAGAGGAGCACTGATTGGCTATTATCTCCTAACAGCCCAGTCAAGATATCATTGGGGAAATTAACAAACGTAAATTTAAAGAAGCAAATATGCTAGTCATATTTTTCAACAAGTAACTAATTAAAAAAAATTTAAAAATTTAAAACCCAGGATGAAAAAAGAACCCCATTTCTTGAAATATGCTTTGCAACTGTAACAACAAGTCCATTTTACACCCAATTCACACCGGGCTTCAGCATCAACACTTGACTGAAGTTGTGTAGAAGCTGCTATGACGAGGCTTCCATTGGCACTTGAAAAGTTGAGAAATTCCCAGCTTCTGCAGCAAGCAACGAATCCACAATTCAGTTTGCCAGCGCTTCATGTCACCCATTTAAAGTAAATGGTAAGCGTTGACGCTGACGTCCCGTGTTATAAGGACATCCAATCAGGCACTAGTAGAACAACTATAATTATACCACCATAGGTTTACTGCATAATTCTATCTAATATGAAATAATTGCAATTGAAAGATGCTGCATGCTGCCATGCAAGTAGGGATATTTATATTGTTAACCACCTGACTGACTATTTAAAATAATAATATTATCGGGAACACCTTATTTTAAGGTGTCCTTGTTACACGTTGCATGTATTTCTATAGTAAGTACAATAAATTATGCAGAATTACACATAACTAACCTTAAACCTAACTCTCATTCTAACCATAATACTATGTAGGGCTGCACAAAATATCATTTCAGCATTAATATCGTAATGTGATCCTTCGCAATAGTCACATGCAATAAAAAGTATATGCAAAGTATATGCAATGTTGAGTTTGTTTTATAATTTATCATCTGCATGCGTTTTTTTGATGCTTGTAATTGTATAATGACTTTAAAAGCATTCAGGTATAAGAAATGGTACCATTTGTGACCTTAACTATGATACATTTTATTGAATTATTTTTATTTTCATCATTCAGTTACTGTACTTGAATACTGTTAGACTTAGGGAATAATAAAACATTTTATTTCACTTGTCTCTTTTTCTTGATAGTATTTGTAGATTGTTATGCATGAAAATTTTCACAACACATGCAAATACAGAAATGCACTGTAATAGCACAGACCACAATAAAAATGTGTTGGGGACCTCAAAAAGTTTCTAGATTGTTTATTAGATTTTATGGAGATGCAAATAGTAAACGGTAATTGATCAATCTCTTACTAAACACATGCATGAAAATACAACACATGCAAATACAGAAATGTACTGCAAATAGCACAGACCTAGGGCTGTGCGATTTGGGAAAAATATGTAATTGCGATTTTTTTTTTGTGACAGATATTGTGATTTCTATCTGATTTGCGATTTAAATTTTTTAAGTCAAGATTCAGCTCAACATTTGTTCAAATTTGTTTTAAATATTCAGAAACTCTCTAGAGCAAACAGTAAACACAAATAACATGACCTTATATCAAATCAGTGAGATGTGTAGTTTAGCTTATTATAAAAACAATCAAAAAGATAATTATAAATATACAGAACAATCAGCAAAACTAACATGGCTTTCTGTAGCTTATATTGTCTAAAAACAAAATAATTGTCACGTACAGCTGTATTACAGCTTGTATTAATGTACAGCTGTATTACTGCAAAATGGCAAACATATGTGAGGCGGAAATGTATATCAACAATTGGCAACAATTCTGCAACAGCTCTTACAAATGACCTGTTTTTGTTTGGTGTCTGTGACTTTGAAACCAAGATATTCCCATATTACCAACGCAATGTTTTTCTTTGACTTAAATCCGTCTATTAATGCTTCTTAAGCGGCAGACACAATCATCACACTCGTTCGCACTTTCCTGTTTCCGGTTTATTGTAGGTGTTCCGCATAGTTCGGTTGCGCGATTTTGATTGGGCAGAACGAAAGTGTGCTCACTTAATTAGCTAGTAAGTCTGTCACACACAGACGGCAGTCACACATTTGCTCTGGGTGGGGGAAATTAAATTATATATATTTCATATTGCAGCCTCTTGCGATTAGCTAATCGCAACGTTTCAAATTGTGATTCGATTTCGGTTAAATCACACAGCCCTACACAGACCACAACAAAAATTTTATAGATTGTTTATTAGATTTTACGGAGATGCACTCCCACTGCACAACCATCCCAATCAATCTAACATTATTAATTCTTTCCAAATAGAGATTTTAGGTCATCTGGTAAAAATGGAATTCATATTGCAATATATATTGCAAAATAAGAAAATATCACAATGTTAGATATTGTGCAGCCCTAATAATATGTACATGTAATTAATTAATATTACTCAGTAGTTAAATTAATAGACTGTATAATGCATTTTTAAATAAAGTGTAACCTTAAAATCTGACATTAATATTAATAAATAAGCCTGTTATGAATATAAATCAAAAAGGGGACAATTCATATAACAAAACAAAAACACTGTAACACTTCATCACCTTAGAATTATAAGGTTCTATCTGACGTTTTTGTCAAAATTGAGTTATTGACATATTGACATATGACAACTTATTTACATTATGGGATGTTTTTTTATAAGTTGTTTACATTTTAATACTTTTTATTTAAAAAACAAATGTTACACACATACTATTTGCTAAGGAATGCAAAAACTCATTATCTCAAAATCTCAAAAGCTCATTATCTCAAAATCATTCAGAACGCAGATAGAACCTTATAATTCCAAGGTACGACTTGACTTGAAAGAAAATTACCCAAGATGTATATAAACCTTTTTCAAACCAGCATCCTGTTTTAGTCTTATCTACTACAACAACATCTCATCAGATAAAAAAACAACAACTCCATTCCAGATAACAACACTACACAGTCTACAGTATAGATCTAGAAAAGTCATTTGAGTTTGTGCATCTATCTCATTCGGGCAGGTCATGAGGATATTACTCCGTTATTTCTGCTCCAGGCGATAGAAATACTACAGTGTGAAGCCAAGCAGGCTCAGAGCATATGTTCTACTGATGTTGTGTCTTTTGCACATTTGAGATCATTTCCTATAAGCCCCAGAGACAGGATGTTGATAGAAAACTCTGATGGTTAAGAGCATTCACACTGATGATCAAGAGTCACAAATAAACCCAACCTATTGTGGTTTACCATCTTTGTGTCAGGAAATGAATCTCAAACGCAGAAAATAAACCAACTGATGGAGTTGTTACTCATAGTACATTGAAACCTTTGTGCCAACAGAACTGCACTGCTAAAACTAAGCCAGTACTGTTTATTGGAACCATTGAAATTTAAAAGCTTCATGTAGCAAAAAGCTTGATGTTGATCAGACCACTGAAGCTCTTCTGATCAAAAAGCTTTAACAAAAATAAAGGTAGCCTACATGTAGTAGTGAAGATTCATTAGCATTTGAATGACCCACTATAGCCACTAGCATGTGTGTCAAAACATCAGAGATGATGTGGCTTCAGAGAAACTTTATTAGGCTATATAATGAATATTGTAAGGCCATGAGGAAATTAAAAAAAAAATGTATATAACCCAGGTTACTAGAACCATATAAACCTGCAAGTAGAAAAGAGAAATATATAATAACACATAGAAAAATAGTTTGCAAGATATATATTTTAATGATATGTAGTCAAATATTATTTAAGGAACAACAATAAATATTAAAAAATGATAATTATTCACAAAGTTGAAAAATTAGAGTTAGCTCCATCCATTAGGACTGCGTCATCGTGAGTTACGGGAGTGAGCTGCGTCTTTACACAGGGCCAGAGTGAAACCAGCGGCAAACGAGGCAACAGCGAACTAGCGCGATTCCTGAGATATAGTGAAACTAATTTATTAGATAATTAGATTTATTAGATAATATAATTAGACTAGAACATATAACTAGATAATTATATAATATAGTTAGCTGAATAAGTAAATGGGTAACAATATGTTATAAATAATACATTTAGGAGTTATAATTATAAATATATATATATATATATATATATATTTATTTTTTATTTATTTATTTTTTTAATAATAGTATTCCAAACATAGTATCCTAAATAATAACATTCTAGATATAGTAATCTAAACAAGTATACAAACATTGGGTTTAATTTTGGTTTTTCTAAGGTATTATGGTATTTGTTTATTTAATTATATTTGTTCATTGTTTCTATTTTCTTTGTGTTGTGTTGTTGTGATTTTGAACTTAATAATTTAAACTTTTTTTTAATTTATAAAGCCTTATTTTTTCAATCAAACTCTATTGATTTTTGTCGTTTCTCTTGCTGCAACTCTGACTCTCGAGCGAATCTAGCCTTCTAATCGGCCTATAGAGTTTATTAGGACATCAAAATAATCTGTAGGTCACAGGTGCTACATTTACTACAGTTTTGTCTTTAAAAAGGTGGAAAATGTAATACAAAATGGCATTTCAAGTCAAAACACAGAGTCCCAGGCAGGCTAAATTGTAGTTGATCCTAATATCAGCACCGCCTAAATTGGCAATATCACACGAGTAGCAGTGCAATATGGTTGTATATCGGCATTGGTGGGAGGCGAGCGTTGGCATGAGCCCACAGGCTGAGTGCCTTAGTGTCCCAGTGATAATATACAGCCATATCACTTCTAAGTGTGATACTGCGTTTATACAATAGTTTGACTGCATAACCATGTATATAAAAAAGAAAATCAAACATGGAGTCTCAAAATCCTTTTGTATGAGGAACTACTTTCTTCCGCCGGTCATTCACATCTGCAGCTGACGTCAGAACAGCAGAAACCGTTGCTACTTCACAAACAACGCTTTAGAGCTAGTATTTGATTGATTCTCTAGCGTAATGTCTAAAGTGATGACAAAACAGGTGATTTTGCTCACATTTTAAGATTATAAGGCTGAAGGCATGAAATGTGCCAGCATTCCCAGTATTTCTCTGTTACAGTCGGAAGATCTCAATAATTAACCCCGAAAAGCCAAAGCAATGCAAACACTACCAGATTACTGTTGTGTTTGTGATAAGGAAAAGCGCTAAACACAGGCAGGCATTTCTTCTTTCTTTCTGTTTACTGAACTAGTCTGCAGTAATGAAAACAGGAGACTCATTAGAAACAAGCAGATGGCCAACCAAAAAGTAACTCAGGGTTAACTTATACAAACAATGGCTAACACAAAATACATACTGTACTTTCCTAAGAAGTGTTTCATCTCACACTCAATACACTACAATTATATGGTAAAACTACAACATACAAAAGAGAGAGATCGACTTAGAATGTCACTTACCGGTTTAATAAGAATTTGATCAGCAGTAATTTGAAAATACGCTGATCTTTTCTCCTCTAAGAGCTTATTTTGAGACTCTGTCGCCATTTTGTTAATGTACAATGTCAGCCATTTTTGCTCTGCTTAATGACAGGCTGATAGATGCCGACGCGCTGTATCTCCGAAATTATAAATATTTAAAATAGGCACTGTCCTTATAAATAAAATGCATAGTCGCAATCTAAACAACTATATTCTTACCTAAAAAGCCTCAAAAGTACATTATGCTGTTCAACAGCTGCAAAATTTGTCAAACTGTAGTGAGTTTATTGATCTTCTGTCACTCTATGTGGGTGGAGTAATACAGAAGGGTGAGGAGGCTGTACGAGTGCTGTTATTACGCAATATCGCATGACTATCAGCCAATCAGATTCAAGAACCAGACAGAACTGTTGTATACTATTATGTACACATGTGAAACTGCTTTTAGAAAACTTTGCAATAAGCAACCAGTTAATATTATGTTCATTTACATTATATACAAAGTTTGTGTTCGGTTGCAATAATATATATAAGTATTGCTTTACCAGTGAAAACATTTTCAAATGAAATCTCAATGTCTTGAACCAGCACAAAGCAGAATGATTCAGTGCTGTTTAATTCATTTGTTGAATGATTCAATGACTCATAAGTATTTGTGTATTATTGGCAGGAAATTATCTAAATACATTTATAAATTTGTTTCTATTGATCACACAATAAACGACAACACACGTAGCCCTATACGTTTCTAGAGATTGCAAATTATGTAACCAGAGCTACGCATGGTTGCAATTCATCTTTAAAACGAAGGCTACAGGGTGGTATGACGCAGTTCCTTTTCACGCTTACCAGCTGACCACTTACCTTCGTACGTATTTTCTGCTGTTAGCAGTTTGACTGGTAGAGGGGAGTTGACCACGACAACGAGGTTCGAGTCAGGTAAAGAACGGTTCCAGAAAGCAGGTAAAACAAAAGTCAAAAAATAAAATAAACCAGTAAGTAACAGGGTGAGAATGTGGTAAAGTCCGAAAACATTGTTATAATCAGGCTGCCGCAAGGGCTTTTCTTTTTCTGAATTGCTATTGAAAATACTGTCGGTTGGGTTTAGGGAAGTAGTTGAAGTGCTGGTTAATTGGTGCTTTTTTTAAACCCAATTGCTTGAGTTTAGGGAAGGGAGAGGGAGGGGGAAGGGGGATCGGTTGGCCTCTGGTGGATTTAGATGGGAACAGCAGGCACGTATGGCACCCGCGAAAGATTTTTGAGATCTGAAAAAGCGTACACCGCAGCCTCTGGTGGCTTTGCAAAAACAAAAACTGCAAAAAACGTAGCTCCTGGGACATATTTGGCGCTCTCCAGAAATGTATATAGGAAAACGTACTGTAATCAGCCTGGGTTATGCTATAAAAACAATAACAGAAAACGTTCTGGCAGCTCAATATGAGAGACTCCGGACGGGATAACTGTAAAGTTCTTTGGGTGTACAGCAATAGGCTTACACATTAAACACACTATATTAATTAACTAATTCATTCATTCATTCGTCCATTCATTACTTATTTTTGACCTAACTTACTTTACGAATACAACAAGCTCACACACACCATACAAGGTAGAAAGATGACCACACACTCTCTTAATAAGGTTCTTGGCAACGTTTCGGCCACTAATTACCTTTTTCAATGTATGCTTTCTTGCATGGTATATAGAGATATAAATACACACAATTACTCACAGGTGTGAACAATTTCAATCCAACCTAACTAATTAACCTTAATAGAGACAATTATACGAACATCAAGAAAATAACACACTCCTCCACTTCACTTTTCACAACATTAAATTCACTTTTTCCAATAACGTTGACATATCAATATGGCATGCTGCATCAAGCATTTGGAGTATTTTAAAGTATTTATTTATGTATCCAATAAGTCTTCCTCCATCTAAGACACCTTCTCAATTCCTGTATAATGAAGAGAGGTAATTGTATGGTTAAAATTAATAAAGTGTGCAGGACAATTTGCACACTGTGGTGTCGGTAGTATGTTTTTTTTTTAAGTTGAGTTCTTGTTTTTCCAACATATCTATTAATAAAGGCAATGTAATGAGGTAAGTAATTATCATTATTTTACTATTTATAATCCCTTTCATGAGAATAGATATAGGTTTACCTGTGTGAGGATGTTTAAATGTTGTATAATGATATCTATAAATACATTGACTACATGGAGGCTACTATAATTTACTACACAATGCCATAAGTTAATGATTCTTGTGATACAATTAACAACCATGAATAAATCCCAAGCTTAAAACCACCCATAAGTCACAATTTCTGTTTAAATACACATTCACACAACTGATAATAAATGAATACAGCACTACAGACTAAAAAAATGAATCTGTAAAATAACGCAAAATATTCCTACATCTAATCACCCTTTTTGTAAAATAATTTACATGGGCAACCTAGAAAATTTTACTTTAAACTTAAAAAGTCACTTTTAAATTAAACCTGTTAAACCTGCAGAGCAAAATTTTCAATATTTTGAACACATGAATCACAAGCTACTGACAATTTCTATTAAAATATGCATTTCTGTCATGAACACTCTTGGATTTAGTATGGTAATGAATATTAATAAGCCAATGTTGATGTATTTGGTCCTGGCGGTATAGATCTGCTACGCTGCTGCTGCTTTGATTATCACGGCAGAGCAAGTACTGCGACCTGCTACTGCAAGTATATACACGGACATGCCGTCAGAGAATATGACACGTTACTGCTGCAAACATAATACAGTATATATGTAACCTCGTAGCAGATCCAAAGACAGGGGGAGCTGGAGTGGAGGAGGGTCTCAAAAACGAGCTGCAGCTTAACAGCATAAAATAATGCGGAGCATTTAAACTGATAATGAGCAAGCTCATTGGCTGCTGAGGTGGCAACAATTATGCTCCTGCGCCATGTAGTTAATAACACAGGAGCAGATTAGGTGACAGCGCGTGTGCATAGTTTCATGGCAGAAATTTTACTCACAAAACGTATTGACTTTTTTTTTTTTACATTTTACCTGTAAAAACTTTTTGTAACACTGTAAAATTTAGGCCTGTCAAAACCACCAGTATATGTTTGTGCAAAACAGTAGATTCAATTTAGAAATTAAGAAAATAACTGGAAATCAACCCTTATATATGGTGGCCGAGAGAGCCTAACGTGTTGCATTTTAAGAAAACCAGCCTAGGCTCATTCTGAAAACATAGCCCTATAAACATTTCTGGAGAGTGCCAAATGCGTCCCAAGAGGCATGTTTTTTTTTTGTAGTTTTTGTTTTTCGTGAATCCACCATAGGCCGCTGTGTATGGTTTTTCAGAGCTCAAATTTCTCTCGTGAATGCTATTCGTGCCTGTTGTTCTCACGTAAATCCACCAGAGGCCGCTGTCACCAGACTGACTGATTGACTGAATGACCGATTCATATGTACTTCTGGCTACATAATTCGCGCTCTCCAGAAACATATATAGGGTCACGTTTTCAGAATGAGCCTATGTTGAAGAGAACACTTGTAATTAAAAAAAAATGTTAGCAAATTAAGAAAAGATCTTCATCCGTTTGACAGCCCATGTGCTGCAAATAGTCACAACACAAACACATTTTTAAAAACACATTTTTGGATCCACTTGAAACATTTTCGTTGTGTTCGGATGTTTTTGCAAGTGTTGTGAGAAAATACAGTGCATTTTTATAAATTGTTTGCGGTGTGAGAAAATCCAATGCGTTTTTTAAATGTGTGTGTGTGTGTGTGTGTGTTGTGATGGTTTACAGCACATGTGCTGTCAAACGAATGAAGATCTTTTGGTAACACTTTATAATAACTACACACTATGAATCATTTATTAAGTATTAGTATCTAGTGAATTCATTTTCTGTTAAGCATTAACTCTACATTAATAAACGTTAGTAAGCAGTTCATAACTGCAGCTACAAATGCTTTACTCTTATAACCACATTTATAATGTGCTTAATAATTGTACTTTCATAATTTGTGACTGGTTGATTTTTCATTACTAACTGATATATTGCATTATTTACAAATCATTTTTATTTACAAATCATTTGTATTTTGAGTAGTTGGAGGTTTTTAAGATCATTCAGAATGAGTTAGTAAATGATTAACAAACTTTTGAAATTAACGTTTATATATCTTATTAATCAGGCATATAGTAATGGTTAATATGTATGTTAATAAATGCTTTACTAACTTAACTTCATGCAGTTCTGTGACCTAATCTAAAGTGAGGACTATCTGTGCTTTATAAATCCCTTATAAATGACAATTAAAGGCTCAGAATTAAATGAACAATAATCTTTGCAATCTTATCTAAAAAGTAAAATTATTTTAAAGTTTAAACATTGCTGAATAACAGGAGTGTCAAAATATAACAAAATTGGATGGAACAATATTGGAACAACAATATAATATTTTAACAATATAATAGGATGCAATGTCTAAATTGTACAGTAATTTTATTTTAGATAAGGTTGCAAAGATTTATTTTTTATTTTATACAGTTTCATTTTTGTATCTTCAAACAAATAGAAATTAATAATGTCGTTTATGTTCTTTTTTCCTGTTTAGAATTTAACTGAGCCTTTAATTGTCATTTATAAGGGATTTATAAAGCATAAATGGTCCTCACTATAGATTAGGTCACAAAACTGGATGAAGTTGAGTTAATAAAGCATTTATTAACATATAAATTAACTACACTGAACAAAAATGATGTCGGCAAAACTGTTGCAAACAATTTATTTGTGTTGAATTTAAACAAACAAATTAAATTGAATAAAATTGTACTTTATTTGTTTGTTTAAATTCAGCCCAAACAAATTGATAACAGCCACTTAACCAAAAAAAATTGAGTAAATCCAAGCAATCATCTCTGAATTATTTTTTTCACTGTATTAGTATATGCCTGAATAATACAATTTATAAATGTAATTTGAATAGTTTATTAATCATTTACTAACACATTCTAAATTATCCTAAAAAAACAACCAACTATGCTTAAATAACTGATTTGTTAGTAATGCAATACTTAACTTAGTAATGAAAAATAAATCATTAAAAAGATATGAAAGTACAATTATTAAGCACATTATAAATGTGCTTACAAGTCAAGAATACAGCATTTGTAGCTGCAGTTACAAACTGCTTACTAATGTTTATTAATGTAGAGTTAATGCTTAGCAGATAATCAATTCACTATTTGCTAATGCTTAATAAATGATTCATAGTGTGTAATTATTATAAAGTGTTACCAATTTTTTTTATTTTCTGGCATTTTTTGTAATTGTATGTGTTTTCTTAAATTGCAGCATGTTAAACTCTCACGGCCATCGTACTTATAGCCTCAATCAATATTCCCTACATTTCTCCACTAATATAGTCCATTCAGGCTGAATGAAAATAGTGAAATGAAAAAACACCCCACTTACTGTACATAGAGACATGAGTAGATGATTTAATCAATGTTATTGTTTTTTTAATATATATAACTACTTGTATGTACCTAAATGGACAGCCTTAATAATTAAAGACTATGCAGCCCTGACACTAGTAAAACAAGTCAGCATTTTAGCAAAAATGATTGTTGTCTGAGAGCCAGAAAGTATTGGCTGCCAGGTGCAAGCAGCTTCTTCGACTCAGAGTCGGTGGCAGAAACCATCATGATGAGGTAATGAAAATGTGATGACGCGACACAAGAGCTGTAACGCTTGTACACGCACTTCACTTATGACCTTATGTAATCTGTTTTTCTCCAAACAGAAATCGAACAGATAGATATCTCTATAATTCATGAGAAATAAGCTCCATATCTGTTACATTATCAAAACGAACAGCACAGAGGAGAAGAAGCTCAGTTTGACAGTCAGGTATTATATAATTGGTATAGAGGAAAATATATGGTGGAGGGTTTAATTATGGATCAGGCTAAATGGGTCACTGATTCTTTCACTGCCTTCACTGAACTTTTCGAACCCACATACTGTATCATATTTCATGCACAGATTTGGATCTTTCCATTAAAGTCTCCATATGAGAAACCTAATTCAAACTGCATAAGCAATATGAACCTTGTATCCTGAGGCATTGGTGGACCCTTGTTACTGAGGCAAGAATCCTGTAGTGAAATAATTCTGTGCCTGTATATTACTGATAAATGCTTGTTTGCCTATCAGGGTTTCCATGCACAGACCTGAAAGTCATTTTCCTTGACAGTATTTTAGCAATCATGTTGTAAATTTGCTATCAGCTTTTTCACAGATTTACTGGTTTTGATCTAATCAGGTCAAGCTAGATGTCAATATAGTCTGATTTGTTCACGATTCAATTTAGTTTATTCAGACATTCACTCACAATGAACTGCATGCAGTGGTTTCTCACTATAAAAACCAAGAGTGGTTGTTAATGTGGATATTTAGACTGTATACACCATACAGTCCATTTGTCTTATCAGCAAGGAAGTGATGGAAACACCACTGGTAAATTTAATTTAATCTAAGAGATTCCATTTATACGCATAGTCAAAATAATGTTGTGAGTATGTATTGTTATACTGTATACTGTAGTTATTCATTACATACTTGTAGGCTGCTTATTTTTTTAGACATAAGGAGGCTTACCAATTTTTAGATGCACTACCTGACAAAAGTCTTGTCGCCTATCCAAGTTTTAGGAACAACAAATAATAACTGGACTTCTAGTTGATCATTTGGTATCAGAACAGGCTTATATGAAAGGCAAAGGCCTCTAGATTACACTTATTTTACCAAAATAAAATATGATCATGCCTTGATTTTAATTATTTAATTAGGACAGTAAGGTCTGACTTTGCTTAGACAAAAGTCTTGTCACTTAACAGAAATAATGTACAGTATAGAATATAAAGTCATGGTGCAGTGGAAAAAGAATGAATATTGTGTATGACTCCCATGAGCTTGGACGACTGCATTCATACATCTCTGCAATGACTCAAATCACTTATTAATAAAGTCATCTGGAATGGCAAAGAAAGTGTTCTTGCAAAACTCCCAGAGTTCATCAAGATTCTTTGGATTCATCTTTATGCCTCCTCCATCTTATCCCAGACATGCTCAATAATGTTCATGTTTGGTGACTGGGCTGGCCAATCCTGGAGCATCTTCACCTTTTTGCTTTCAGGAGCTTTGATGTGGAGGCTGAAGTATGAAGTATGAAGTATACTCTATCCTGCTGGCGGATTTGTCCTCTCCTGTGGTTAGTAATGTAATGGGCAGCACAAATGTCTTGATACCTCAGGCTGTTGATGTTGCCATCCACTCTGCAGATCTCTGGCATGCCCCCATACTGAATGCAACCCCAAACCATGATTTTTCCTTGACCAAACTTGACTGATTTCTGTGAGAATCTTGGGTCCATGCGTGTTCTAAGTCTTCTGCAGTATTTGTGATGATTGGGATGCAGTTCTGCCAATTTTCCAAATGATCAACTAGAAGTCGAATTATTATTTGTTGCTTTTACAACTGGGATCAACGACAAGACTTTTGTCAGGAAGGGGTACACGCTTAACCAAAACTAGTTGACTAACAAAGATGAATAAACTCCATAATAAATGCATTGGTTTTTTTTGTTCACGTTAGTAAATGCACAAGGGCAGAGAATAAGAAAATTATATCCTAAAATGCGTTTTTTTTTTTTCCCACAACAAGGTCTATTTGAAAGTTAATACTGTAAACAGTACTGTTGATAAGAGAATTGCTTTGAAATGCAATATTGCTCTCTTGGTTTTCTACTGTCTGAAATATAGCTTTGTTGCTTTGTAAAACACCTGACACCTTTCTTATTCCTGCACAGAAGTAATTTTCTAAACTTTATAAAGTCCTGTTTATGCTACTGAGCTCATACACCGTTAATAAAATACTCACTGTGTGACTGCTGATTTATGGTTTCATTTTTTTCCAGTTAATTAAAATTTGCCTGAAGGCGATAATGCCTACAAGGTGAGTGTCACCGTATGCAGGCACAGAGAAAGCAGAGGCTTGGATTCAGGGAAGCAGATTTACTGCATTTACAAAACAACTTCTCAATACTAGAGCAAAGAATTAAACAAGAACACAAACTCAGAACACCATGACCTAGTAAATACCTTACAAGTAACTGGAAAAAAACAGAGGTACAGTATAGTACATCTGATTTAATTAATCAATTTTCAGAAAACATATCAGCACACACTAGGATGTAATGGATCACGCTTGATATGTGATTACTACAGATCATAACCCAAGGTTCAGAACACACATGACCCGGGAATTATTACATTTTATTTACTTGTAAATTAATCCTAAATTTGTAACGATCGCAGAGAGATCGCCTCTCGCGTCATTCAGATCACATGTATGAAAGCATTTAGGCTTTCCTGTAAAATATAATGATGATAAAAGAAGTTGTGGTGGGTTATTCAGGATGTGGTGGGTTTCTTAGGTAATTAAAGATGTTTTCTACTTGTTTAGCCTGCATTAATGCATTCAGTGTAAACTGTATAATTATTCATTAAAAGATCGGGCTCTCAACACCCACTCAACATAAATTATAAATGATGGTGATTTGCATATGTTTATTAATCCATCGAATCGCTACATTCAAATCTGTGTTTGAGTTAGTTATGAAGTTACAAACAGTCAAATAACACAGAAGTACTGGGATAACAGTTTATAATTTAGGTAAAACCACTGATGTTTATGGTAAAGACTAAAATCACCATCATATGCATTTAACTTGATGCTCAAAAATGAAAGTTGTT
Source organism: Danio kyathit (assembly GCA_903798195.1). Classification (NCBI taxonomy): domain Eukaryota; kingdom Metazoa; phylum Chordata; class Actinopteri; order Cypriniformes; family Danionidae; genus Danio; species Danio kyathit. The sequence goes on along the minus strand of LR812523.1, from coordinate 63,595,752 downwards.
GTCGGTGCCAGTGGTGTAGTGGTTAGTGCGTTGACACATGCACTCCGGTGCTTATGGCGACCCGAGTTCGATTCCTGCCTGGCGGTCCTATGCCGATCCTTCCCCTCTCTCTGCTCCTCATGCTTTCCTGTCAATACTATCTACTGCTCTATACAATAAAGGTGAAAACCCCGGAAAAAAAAAGAAAGTTGTAGGCAGCAATTACATTATTTAACCAATAGGTGGCGACAACCAGCCATTAAAAATATGCCATTGAATAATTCTTCAAAAATGATCCATCTAGCAATGAAACATGAAGTTTTATGAGTAAATAACTGAATCATTTATTGAAAATGAGACTAAAAATAAATATTTATTGTACAAATTATAATGTTAGATTTCAATATTTAGCGTTATCAGCAATAGTAGTAGTAACAGTGAATTTTTCACAGTAATGAATATTTTACTATTTATTTTTATTCAGCTGATTATTTCTTCATTTTATTTTTAATTAAATTACAGGTTCGAAGTTCTGTTTGTTTAAACCAAAAGTGTCTTGCAGTGCTGTTTTTGTAATAAATGAAAAGCAAATTACATTTGTCTCCTTTTTGGCTGATCCGAAAAATGGTCTAATCCGTGACAAAAAAATGTATAATGTGATCCGAACCATGAGATTTGTGATCCGTTACACCACAAGCACACACTAGGAAGGAGAATAAAGCAAACAGGAACTAAACACACACTCAAAAAACACACAAAATAAGAGTCCACAACTCTTGCAGTGAGCTGACCAGCTCCATAAAAAAAGCATATTTTTTTACGTTTTTCTGAGAAGTTTATATACTTTTAGTTTACTAACTTTTCCTAGTTGTGCCTGAATTTGCAGATAAGGAGTGTTCGGCCATTTGTTTTGTAGCGTGTAACTGCTTCATTAAGACAGATGGTGTCATTTCATACCTCATTTATATGTGAAGTCCGTTAAACCACAAGAGCTGCTAAGTGTTATTTACATCACCAGTTAAGGGTTTCATAAGAAACTAAAAAAACCTGTGTTGCTATCCAACCTTTCTTTTAGGATACAATAGCGAAGAAATAGAAAAACAAACACTCATATTTACATGAGTGCATTAACCTATATGTCAAACTGTGAGAGAACTTACTATACAAAATGTCCTTCTGTTGAGACGTGTGGGGCCCTCTCAGGAAAGTTTAGGAGTCTTACTTACAAAATGTATGAATGTCAAACTAATTCTCATTTCTTTTAAAGAAAAACACACTTGATAAGAAAGAAAACTATATTCGGTAAGATAGTAAGGTTACATTTGTTGACATTTGTTAACTAAATCATGAAATAAGTTCTAAATAAGTAATAGGCCTATTCATTCATTCATTTTCCTTCGGCTTAGTCCAGTATTTATCAGGGGTCACCACAGCGGAATAAACCGCTAACTATTCCAGCATATGTTTTACACAGTGGATGCCCCTCCAGCTGCAACCCAGTACAGGGAAACACCCATACACACTCACATTCACTTTCACACACACACTCATACACTATGGCCAATTTAGCACATGTGTTTGGACTGTGAGGGAAACCGGAGCACCCAGAGGAAACCCACGCAAACATGGGAAGAACATGCAAACTCCACACAAAAAAATGCCAACTGACCCCTTATTTATTTATTTTTTGCTCAATACTTTATTTTTTGTTTGCAAAACTTAAAATGTATTTTGCAAGTATATATGGTCCTAGACTGACTCCATATTTATTGTCAATAATTGTGCCTAAATACTTAAAATTTGAGACCTTCTCTACTGTTTTTCCATTTATGGTGACTGGTTTATAAAATCTAGTATTTGCTACTCTTGCTTGACTCCCCAGACATAGCTTTTTTGTTATAATGTAAACCAATATAAAGGTGTAATGAACTTTTGCCAGACCAATCTGTGATGCTATTAATATATTTAAAATATAAGGAGCTATTCATTTCTTCCTGACAGTAAACTGGCTTGCTCGGTTTAGGACTTGTGGAGCTGCACATTGATGGATTTGCTCTTCAGTGTTTGGACTTTTAGCAGTGAAATTTAAATCACACTGAGCTGAACTAAACTGAACTTCAACTCTGAAATCTGGACTGACGCAGTTTCAATAGAACTTCTATGTTAAGCTGCTTTCACACAATCTACATTGTAAAAGTGCTATAGAAATAAACATTGAATTGAATTGAATTGAATTGAATTGAATTGAATTGAATTGAATTGAATTGAATTGAATTGAACGGAATTGAATTGAATTGATTGAACTGAACTATCTTTTTCTGTCATGGGACATTTTATAGCATCAGACATTTACAGGCCCGTAGGGAGCCTGGTGAAAGGGGTGGTTCTTTTTTTTCTCAAAAAGTGAATATTTTTGCAGTTATGCGACTCATTTTCTATTTAATTATGAGGTTTAAATGCTGCAATTTAGTGTGATTTTAAGCACTTTTTTTGCTGGATTAGCTTGTCTGATGGTTATACTTTTTGATGTACCAAAAACATTTTCTAAAGACTTAAAATAAAGAAATATGAAAAATAGGCTACTTAGTTTTAGGCTATTTTATGATGTATCACTAGGGGAAGAAATAGCAATCTGTTAAGGTTTAATATTTAAAACTGTGGCCTATTGTCATTTATTAGGCAAAAAAAAAAAACTGGCCAGCACATTCAACATTCCTCAGTCTCAGAATTTGTCTAATATATTAATTATTATTATTATTATTATTATTATTATTATTATTATTATTATTATATTATATTTATTATATTATTATATTATTATTATTATTATTATTATTATTATTATTATTATTATTATATTATATATTAAAATATAATTAAAATAATTATCATTGTAAAATTAAAACGTTTATAAAAAAATAATAAAAATGTAGATCTTTACCATTTTTCTAGCTTCTCTTGTAAAAAGGTACATTTAAAACTACATGTATAACAACAATAGCCTAATTAGTATTCTAGCTTTTGGTGCTTCACATCTTTTATTGGTCATTTTTTTCTTTGAAGAATAAGGTCCAAGATTTAGAATAAAAGTTACTTATAAAATGTTTTCTGTATAACAACAATACAGTGAAAGTTAACTTTACTTGCATCAGATTCTGCTTGGTCATAAAGCCTTTTTCGATGGGTTATTTTGATAATTGATGATGGCATAACAGTTAACTCATGTGGAACAATACTGGACCTTTGTCAGTGGGGGAGGGGGGGTCTTCCGAATCCCCCTGGCTATGGGTCTGATTTATGATCTACTCTATAAAAGTAAATCTGTTCTAAATTGTGTTCGTATTTCACTATATTTTTTAAAATACAATTTAAATCCCTTATATGATAATTAGGAACAAAGATCTGAGAATTGTTGTGAAAATTGTGGAAATCCTGATGTGATGAATCCTAATGTAAATTTGAACTTATAAGGGGAAACTACTTGATGTGTCCACCACAAATCACATTGTTAAAAGTGATTGCAAAAATGTCTGAGAAAAGAGAAGTCAGTTTATAATAAGAATAGCATAACATACTATCTGGAACCATGCAGTGTGTAGTGTGACATAATGTGAGTGATAATTGTGAGATATTATAATAATGCACTGTAAACCTCTAACTTACTCTACTACTTCATTTGTACACAAAAGAGGAAGCAGCAGCACACATTGACAGATAAGTCAACACGTTTAATGTCAACTGCTGACTAAAGCCATAGGCTAACCCATAACCCAAATAAAGATGACAAGACAATATTCAATTTTCGGATCAGTAAATGAAGAGACATTAAACTTGATATAACACGAAACAGAAATGTGAAGATGAATTGATTTCATCTTCACGCAGAAAAAAGCACACACTCGGGTCACTTTCTGATCACCTTGTGTTTTGAAATCACTTTCACTCTTACCAGGTCACTGGCGTTTTTAGCAAGCTCGTCCTCGCTGGATGCTGCCGAATCCACCACCAGCTTCTCGAAGCACGACGAGCCCAAGGACGAGCTCTTCTGCTGGGACATCGCCAGATGGGAGACCAGCAGCTTCGGACTCCCGTGCGCGGATACGGAAACCTCCGGTTTACTGACTGACGCTCCATCAGTAACGGCCAGCGGTGAGATCCCAAGCCCTTTAGCGGCGCTGGAGTCCGGCTCCTCACACAGGGTCCTGGCCCCTGCGAAAGCCGGAGGAGTTGAGCAGCAGAGATTAGGCTGCGAGGACGAGAAGACCCGGTCCAGGACCTGTTTCTTCTTTCTTTTAAACATCCACAAGCCGCTCTCTTTTTTAGCATCCGCGCTGCGTCTTTCAGACCCCAGTTTGGGGCTCAAAAACGGTTTCGTCTTCTCTTGGAAATTCCTCCACATTCTCCTCTGGTAGGACGATGACTGCGGGTCTTTGGCGCTTTCATCCTTGTGTTTCTCCTCCATAGTTGCCGTCCAGCAGCAGCAGCGGCGGCAGCAGGCTGTCAGCGCGCGAAGCGCCAGAGACACTGAAGCGCGCGGGCGAGCGCACAGGAGCGCGTGCTCTTGATCGCCAATGACACTGAGGCACTTAAAACACATTCACTATATCTGGATATATGTGTCGACACTTGCGACACAATCTAGAGTGTTTTCACAGCTCATTAACATTTAAGTCTGCAAGGAGATTGTTTGTTTTAATAAAAGAGCTCTGTGTGGTCAAATCTGAAGAGTAGCCACGGACGAGGATCACCTGAGAAATAAATGTGAGTGTGCATCTGATTCACTCTTTAATGACTTAATGACCTGACAGTAACCTAAGAAAAAGCCAGTACACCAATATATAATTGCAGAATAGAAAGATACGCCTCCCTCTGGTGAAAGCCCGTCATTATAAGGAATTTGGTGAGTGTATGTATGACATTATATTGCATAATGTGTAATAGTCCTATACAATCCATTTGAGATACTAACTTGTGCGTGTATTGCTGTAAACGTGCTGCTAATAATAGCAGATGCAGCACTGGAAGGATTTGTCGTGACTAGGCAAAACAGAATTTAGTACACATACAAACAGACAACGTCATCCGTGTGTTACAAATACACACTAAAATAATGCAATAAACATTACAGAAATACAAATACATCAATTTTAGTGGAGGAAAAATAAATCTTTAAAAAGTGGAGAATGAACATGAGCAAATAAATAAACACCTAAAAATTAATTTTAGCATGCGTTCTTTCCTATAGTATACTCTAAGATAAGACAACTTAAGAGTCAATAAGTTGGCAGGCTTAAACTGTATAAATTTCATATTCGGTTTTGTTAATATTCGCAACAGCTGCCACAAAAATAGAATTTCTATTGATTTAACAGTAAAGGCAATGCCAAGACTATACCACCCACGAGCAAACCCACTCATGTGTCTGTTTAGCTCTTAGAATTTTAAATTTATTTAATTATATAAGGTTGTAACAGTTGTTGTGAAGGCATTGCTATAAACTCATACACATTTTTTTTTAAATGTGCATGTTCCCACATAGCAAATGTTTTCTGGCCCAGCTCCGGGCCACACAATAAGTTTTCCCTCGGCCCAAGTACAGCAAAGAATGACGGTTCTGAAGTGGCCCACAACTGGATTAAAGACAAGGGCCACACATGGGCCATAACCGACCTGAATCTCAGGCAATTTATCACCCTTAACTGGCTCTGAACTGGGCCAAAACAGGTTTATTATTATTGCGATTCTCAGCTATAAGTTTATACTTTAACCAGAAACCCCAAAAACTGAGCCATAACCCAGCCTAATGTTACCTAAACAATGTGAACAACCGCTACACTGATCTGGCTCACACACCTGCCATCCACAACTGGCCCAAATGTAGTTTGCCGTGATGCATGCAGTGCCATCATTGCCATGCTTGGCCCACATTCGGCTGACTTTATGCATGCCAGTGCCGGCAACATCCCAGCAGTGCCATAATGAGGCCACATTTGGGCCAAGTCCGTTTGCTATGTGGGTTATTGCTGTAATATAATGTGCACATTAAAACATTACCAGAGGTAGAAAGAGTAATACAATTTTCTACTCAAGTAAAAGTACTGTTACTTCCTAAAAATTTTACTTAAGTAAAAGTAGTTACATAACTATAAATCTACTCAAGTAAAAGTAAAAATTAACTCATTAAAAATATACTCATGAGTAAAGAGTAACTATTTCTCAAAAGGGACAAGGGGATATAAATCTCTAAACAACTTTAAAAATTTAAGACCAATAACAAAAAATATATAATTATTTAAAATAGTTTACAGATTATCCTATTTAACAATTTCAACAAATTCACAAATTCTAATGCAACATCTGCTATGTCAGATAAATTGTGCATAGACAATTTTGCTCCAAGTCCCCGTTAATATCTAATCTTTGTGCTAACATTAGTAATGTTACGAACACAGTTAGGCAAGTTATTTCCAAAATGTTAGGATTATCAAATTTGTTTCTGTTATGCTTAATAGCCGAATAATGAGAGAGATATTTTTGGAGAAATTGTTATAACTTTTCTTGAAAGTCAAGTTTACATACAATAAGATTATTATGCCTCTGAAAAAGCTTAGATGATGGTGTCAAGGTTTTTAAAGTTTCTGATTGTCTAATTGACAACATTTGAGTTAATTGGAGGCACAACTGTAGAATAGTATTTTAGAAAAACCACAAACACACTGCTTCCTTGTGTGACAACATGAGAAAATCAACAAGCCAGAATCAACAAAAAAGCCAGATTACAATTTGCAAAATTACACTGGGGAAAAATAAAAAAAATTTGGAGACATGTCCTTGGCCATAATGACCAGTGCTTGGCCATAATGACCAGTGTTACATTTGGAGGACAAAGAGGAAAGCTTACAAGCTTAGGAACACCATCCCAACTGTGAAGTATGGGGGCGGCAGCATCATGTTGTGCGGCTGATTTGCTGCAGGAGGGACTGGACCACTTCACAGCATAGATGGCATCGTGAAGAAAGAACATTACGTAGAAATACTGAAGCAACATTTCAAGACATCAACCAGGAAATTAAAACTTGGCCCCAAATGGGTTTTTCAAACAGACCATGACCCTAAGTATACTGCCAAATTAGTTAAAATGTGCTTTAAGGACAACAGAGTGAATGTTTTGGAGTGGCCATCACAAATCCCTGACCTCAATACTTTAGAAAATTTGTGGACAGAGTTGAAAAAGCTTGTGCGAGCAAGACAGCCTACAAATCTGACTCAGTTACACCAATTTTGTCAGGGGGAATGGACCAAAATTCCTGCAAACTATCGTGAGAAGCTTGTGGAAGGATACCCAAAACATTTGACCAAAGTTATGCAATTTAAAAGCAAAGCTAAAAAATACCAAGGAAATGTATGTAAACTTTTGACTGTCTAGAAATGAATAAAATATTCTCAAAAGAAATTCTCTCATTATTCTGGCATTTAGCAAATGTAAATGATTTAGGTAATCCTAACGGACCTAAAATAGTAAACGTTTAGTATGATTTACCATCAGACATTTTTTTAAAAATGGTTATGTTCCTTTTTTTAAGAGTGTATGTAAACTTCTGGTTTCAACTATATATATATATATATATATATATATATATATATATATATATATATATATATATATATATATATATATATATATATATATATATGTGTGTGTGTGTGTGTGTGTGTGTGTGTGTGTGTGTGTGTGTGTGTGTGTGTGTGTGTGTGTGTGTGTGTGTGTGTGTGTGTGTGCGATGTTTATTTGAAAGTGTAAAAATTCGGTAAAAGGTGTTTAAAAAGTTTTCGATAATGAATAGATTTATTGTTTTGTCCGGGGACAGAAATATTTGATCAGTATACTGTAAAAAAAAATACTTAATACTTAATACTGTAATACTTAATAAAATAACTTAATTAACATAAATTTGTCAGTTTGATTGTTGTAAGCTGACATAAATACAAATGTTGAATGAACTGGTTGATAGCATTTTCTAGGAGACCACAACCTGTCATTTAGGCTGAAGAAAGTATTGGTAGTTGTTTATATATTGTCTAACTTGTCTAACTCTGTATATTTTTTTGTTAATTGTAATCAATTGATATATCTTTCCATCTATGCTATCTGACATTATAAAGATGCATTTGTTCTGACAGCGTTTAATCACCAATAACTGATCTATTTTTTTTATATATATATCATTTCTATAGTGATTAAACAGTGATAATGTGAGAAATGTTGCAGTTGAATATCTTTTGGTTTGACTGATATTGATTAGAATGTATCAGCCTGCACATTAAAACATTACTTTACAATATCCTCTAAAGAGATTGTGACCACTTTGCTTCGAAACATGGGAATACTGAGTACTATTGCATAATAGATGTGTTATAAATTACAGAATGGAAATCATTACTAGCACTCTGGTTTGAAAATCTCTTGAGAACGGATAAAAAGTCTAAAATGTCTGACTTCTACAGTATCTCAATATTGTATTATGTTCTTATCAAATTATAGCATATTTATAGGCCATCATCCTCCTGAAACCAAATCATCCTTTGCAGAGTAAGTTAAATAAGTAAAATACCTTTATGTTTAGACAAGTAGATCAAAGTTTTAATACTGTATATATAAGTTATTATACTGTATATTCAAATAGTCAACTACAAGACAGGATAGGATAGACAGGATATGCTGTCAAGTACAAAATGACACACCTCTGTTAGAGCATTCCATGGGGTAACTAAGAGATTAGAATAAACAAACATATCACAGACCACAGAGAAACAGCTCACAAGTAAGTACAGATTGACTTTGCAATGAATTGCATTTATTTTTATATATGTTGAGCGTAAGAAAGTAGATCAGCAGTTTGTGAAATACCCAGGTCAGATTCTGATACCAGCTCATCTGCCAAATTCAGTCACTTAAACCAGTGGTTCCCACAGTGGGGGTGACGGGGGGTTGCTTGGTGATTTCCAAAAGTGAAATATATTTTATAAAACTAATAAACCATAACCCACAGAAGATAAAAAAGTAGTAGTTTTTAATAGTAAAAACAACAACATGCAACTGAAAATCCATCAGCCTTTAAATTATTATTATTTTTTTTTTATAGGATTGGTGTGTTCACATTAGATTAACAACACAGCAATAGCGTCAGCTGCAGCAGATTGATTTTATAGCACAATGTTAAACTTTCTGACACTTTTATGGCAATCAAATACATTAAAAAATAAATACAGCCAACAACTGAACATTGCGAATGATCTCTGATTGGCGGTCTCCAAAATTAAACTAAGAATAGACTTGTGCTGAAAACATTGTGTCCACCAGTCTCATTAGTTGAGGTTTATATTAAATTAAACAAATTATTAAATGACTAAATGATATGGTTGTTAGACTGTTGCACTTTTTTGTGTTGTCAATATGCTAGTGTTTATCAAGGCCTATTGTTGTATGAGCAACATTTGCATATTTATAACCACCTAAGAGGAATTTGGGCGTTGCGAGTCACTGGCATTGTCATTTTAGGGGTCGCGGGCCAAAAAGTTTGGGATTTCCTGACTTAAACCATCTTTCTAACTCCTCTGAAGCTCACTTTGAAGTTCAGTAATCTGTCTTGACCATGTCTGCAAGGCCTAAATGCACTGAGTTGCTGCAATGTGATTGGCTGATTAGATCTTTTGCATTAATGAGTCGTTGAGTTGTGTACACTGTTGATCATTTTTGTAAATTACACAGTATTTAACTGTAATATGAACTGTATTTTACTGTAGGACAGTTATGCAGTATGTTGTTATATTTTAAAGTTGTATTTTTAAAATCACTGTATATTTTAAAGTAAGGATATATAATACTGTAAAAACAGAGCAAGTTAAATGGTGCTGTAAATGTAAGTGCAGTATTTTTGCTGTAATTGTTTTACAGTAAATTACTTGCAAACGTCTGCCAGTAAGTTAATGTACAGTAAATTCTACAGGAAATTGTTAACGGTGTTATACTGTATATTGACATAGTTTAACCAGGGAATTAGACGCTGACAACAGGATGCGGATCCAAATGCAGGGTTTTATTAAAGGGATGGTCAGGCAAGCAATGATCAATACAGGAGCAAACAAATGTATGAGGGGAATCCAGAGTCGTTGTCAATATAGCAGGCAGATGGTCACAAGGATGGCAGCAGACAGGGAGAAACAGATAATCAAGGCTAGGGTCAAAACACGGCAAGAACAAGACAAGGAAACGCTTAGAAAAGTAACTGTAAACAGATAACAAGACTCGGCCACTGGAGTGAGTGTGTGTGCTGCTTATGTACTGTGTGTAATCAGTCTTTGACAAGCGTCCGGTGGTGTGTGTGCAATCAGTCAGGATGAGGAACAGGTGTGTGTGAGCGGAATGCATGTATGGAGTTGCAGTCCATTAGGTGGCGGATATGTAGTCCATAGTGAGAGTGCATGTTTACCAGCGATCTATGGAGAGAAGATTGCTGGTGATTGTGACATAGGTATTACAAGGAGAAGGTGGCTTATGAGTACATTGCCAATGTCATCATTTTTAAAAAGGCTTATAAAGCCGCCTTTCCACTGCAAACGACAAGCAACAGAGTGGAAGTCATTCATTTCCAATGGAGAGTAGTCCGGGAGTTGCGTGGAGTTCCGATCATGTCTGTATGCAGAAAATTCAGATCCAATTTGAACTGCGGATACATCGAAATATTTGAACTCCTGCAACTAGGCCATATGCGACCGGCCAACCAGATGTGATGTCTTCCAGTGTTGTCCAGATGAGAAAAAGTCCTTTTTTTCGTTATTTATTGAATGAAAAAAATTCTATATATTAAAAAAAAATTCTATTCACAAATGATTAACAAAAGTTTTTTTTTTTTTTATGTTATCTTCACATTCCCTCCAAAAGTTTTAGCGGTCTATGAGTTTCCAGTATTTATGCATTCAACCATGATGAACATTGAGAATAAAGGCTCTTGATTTTGCACTCCTTTATTCCAATAGTATCTGGATGTAGCCTTTATGATGCAAGCTGAGACTGCTTCTCTCAAAGATGCAATGTCAGACACAATACACTCAATGGAGCTAGTGACGTCACTGTGATGGGTAGGGTTAGGGGTGGGGTTAGGAGAGCCCACTCAAAAGAATTGCATGCAGCTCAGATTGTATCTGCACCAAGTCTGCAGCCAGACCCCTCTCCTTTGATCTCTCCCATGGTGCATGACACAACTGAAAATTCTGTGCGACTGCCACAAGGGGGCATATTGTCCGAATGTCGTGTGCAGTGAAAAGGTAGCTTAAGTCATACAGAGTGTTTATTTTTATTTATTTTTTGTTTGTTTTTCAGAAAGTTAAAATGTTGGGTTGGGTTTAGGGATAGGGTTAGGGTAGGGCAATTGACCTTATTCTTCAATGCGGAAGTGCGCTCGTTTTTGCGATTGTTTTAGAACTTTCGATTCAGTTGGCTATGGGAGAAATGACTAGGAATAATAAACAGCTGAAAACTACTCGCTCTACAAACAAGTGTTTGCATGATTATACAGACAAAATATAATAAGAAAATAAGAAAATATCAGTTTGCAACATCAAGCAGCAGAACGAGCTGTTTTTACGTCTAAAAATGAATGGAAGTGAATGAGAGGTTTCAAGTCTCGAGCCAAAATGATTCAAATGGCTGCGCCCGCTCGTACACGGAGAATAAGGTGAATAAAAATTACATTTAAAAGCCATGTTTCCACTATCGCGCCTAAAGCAAGCGAGCCAGTTCGAGCCAGGGCCAGTAGCGTTTCCACAGTCACTTCCAGGGCCTGATCAGGCCAAAGTGGAGGCCGGCCTTTTTTGGCTCCCTGAACACCTTGGGCCAAAGAGGGCAAGCTGGGGCTTTAGGGTGCAGTGAAAGCAGAGGCGGAGTTTGCCCGAGTATGGTAAAGATGGTGTGCCGCCATTACACTAGTTTTCCGATCATGCATGAGTACAGTACATGCACCAAAAAATAAATAAAAAATAAGAGAAAGAAAAACGTATAGCTGGTCAGTTTAAGATATTCCATATAACATCTTATAGGCTAGCTGTCTTTTTTTTTTTTGCTTAAGATTGCCCTTATGTTTCCCTTTTAAATTTAAAGGTGTTGCATAAAATAATAAAGTAGTTTTAATTTATTAAGTGATATTTCTTTGCTGCGTCTGTAACGTAAAGTAGACCCTGACAACAGGGAGTGCGGATCCAAACGCAAGGTTTATTAGCAGGATAGTCAGGCAAGCAACAGTCAACACAAGAGCAAACAGATGTATACCAGCAATCCATTGTCGTAGTCAACTAAACAGGCAGATGGTCAAAAGGCAGGCAACACACAATGTAAACAAACAAAACAAAGCAAGGTTCAAGCATGGAAGGCAAGGAAAACGCGTCGTAATGTTCACTAACAGTTCAACAAGACTCAGCACTGAAGTGTGTGTGTGTGTGTGCTGTATAAATAGTTCTAGTAATCAGTTCATGAGTAGCTTCAGCTGTGTCTGTCTGCAATCATGGGGATCTAGGCCAGGTGTGTTAGAGGTGCATGACTGGATCTTGTAGTCCATTTAATGTAGTTCTATGCATTACTGTGTGTTTACCAGCGATCTGTATTAGATAGGATTAGATCGCTGGTGATTGTGACAGCGTCCTCCTTGTTGTTTCAATAATGCGTAAAAATCTTTACACCCCATTAAAGACACAGCAACCAGTAACTTTCAGTTGTTAAGAGTTTTTGTCAAGTTTAAAAGGTGTGTTTGTGCTTGAAGCATGCGCGTTTAGGGTTTGTATGCTGCGCTGCTAGCTATTGGCCCGACAGTGGAAACGTGACATGATTTCGCCCTCACTGCTCAAGTTCCTGGGCTGTTGGCATGGCACGGCCCGATAAAAGTTCTGGCTCGCACTGGCCGACAGTGGAAGTGCAGCTATTGTATTCAAGCTTGTGTTTGTGTGTGTGAAAGAGAGAGAGATAGGCTAAAAGCAACACACATTTTAACTGCAATGAAATATTACTCCATTCCTTCTGTGGTCATTGTGGCTGTTATGATGATTACACATATTAAAACAATAAATGCTCTATCAAAAGGATTCACCTCGTTTAAATTAATAATTTATTCATGAGTTCATCAGGGTGAAACAGTACTCAGAGGCACATAATCAATAGTTGATGTACTTTGCTGGAGCCCTTGAGTTATGCCCACTACATTTAATGCGATGTCTGAGAAGCGGTAAAGAGAACACACACACACTATGTTCCTCTGGCTTCAAAATGCATTTAATTCCACTTCATTGTGACAACACGACTCTGTACTGTAGTTTCTTTTACTACATATAGTATTCCCAGAATAAATCAGCTATTATATAATATTTTCCAATATTAAATTATATAAATCAAGATCACATTACTGTGAAATTTGCTGTAACTGGCTGTAATAACTGTTTGATGAAGTTAGTCTTTCTGGAGACTAGCTCTAGGCTTTGAAAATAAAAATTCTTTACCGTCATATTACCCTAACACTCTCTGGGCTTGACTCATATTGTTATAAAGGCCAAACGCAACAGGCTCTAGCAAATGGGTTTTAGTTATGTGATTGTGTTTTGTTTTAATGCATATAGGATACATGGAGAGACGTGTAACCAACCAGGAGCACACTCTAAACAGTCTACTGGAAAAAGCCATGAAGATCGGAGATGATGTGGTGACTGGTCTACATGCAGCTCAGGGTTCAGCCATGATGGAGTTGTCTGCTAGAAAACTACTAGAGAACCACATCCAGATCATAACTCACATTGTCAAGCAGCTCAGCAAAGACATCCAGGTGCAAATTGGTTTATGAACGTTCTAAGAATGCATTAATACATGCCTCCTTTTTCAACTTGCTGGTTGTACAAGTACTTTTTCTTATTATTATTATTATTTTTTTGCATATGGGGAAGCCATGAGCAAAACCAACCAGCTACAAGGAGAATCACAGCATTTCAAACTTTGAATTTGAAGCAAAGATGTATATTAAATTTAAACAAAAAGACTACAGAAATTACAATCCCATGAAGCATTGTGTGACAGTAAAATTAAAAATGACAGAAATATATATAACTCCATTTAAAGTTGATTTATATGTTAGAAACAGCATTTTTTTTAAAGGTGACATTAGATGCGCATTTTAATTATTATTTTTTTTTATTTAAATTAAATTTTTGTCTATAATAAGAGTCTATAATTTAATTTGGTTAAATTCCAATAATAGAGTAAATAAACACCCCTCTACTCTGTCAAAACTACTTCAGTGTTTCTTTAAATGATAATGAGCTGCTGCTCACCCTGCCACTGAATCATGAATGGTTGAATCATGAATGGTTACTGAATAATTCTTGATGTAGCAAATGCTGTTTACCACACATAATGCACGTAGTCAAGCATCAAGCTTTTGCTTCCTTCAGTCTGAATAACTCACATGACAAACTCTTCAAATCTGTTATTACATTACAATAACAAATCTGAAATTGACATTGCAGCCTGCCATTATCAATGTAAAATGTATTCAAACAAACATCTATACATATACAAAGTGACACTGCTGGATTTGAATGTTCGGACACAACTTAAACATCCTGCTTAAACATTGCAGGAGCGTTCTGAGCACCTGAAGTGGCAAAAAGTCACAACCCAGGCTCATTCTGATTATGTACCCCTATATAAATTTCTGGAGAGAGCCAAATACATCTCAGGAGCTACGTTTTTTTTGCAGTTTTTGTTTTTGCGAATCCACCAGAGGCTGATGTGTATGCTTTTTCAGATCTTAAATTTCTCTTGCGAGTGCCATTCGCACCTGCTCTTCTCACATAAATCCACAGAGGCCGCTGTCGACTACTGATTTACTGACTGATCCCCCCACCTTCCCCCTTCTCTAAACTCAACCGATAATGTCTTAAAAAGCACAGATTGACCCACCCACCCTGTTCCATAAACCCAGCTGCAGTGTTTTAAAAAGCAATCCAGAAAAAGAAAAGCCCTCACCTGATTTTTACCACGTTTTCAGATTTTACCACATTTTCACCCTGTTATTTACTTGTTTATTTTATTTTTTAGCTTTTGCTTTTGTCTTACCTGCTTTCTGGAACCCTTCTTCACCAGACTTGAACCCCGTTGTTGCGGTCAACTTCGCTCTGCCTCTCAAGTCCACCGACGTACATGTCGAGTTACCAGATAAAATGGTAACAGCGGGAAAGCTACGGAGGTAAGCGGTCAGCTGTCAGCTGGTAAGCAAGAAAAGGAACGGCATCATACTGCCCCCTAGCATTAGTTTTAAAGATGAAATGCAGCCATATGTACTTCTGGCTACATAATTTGCGTTCTCCAGAAATGTATATAGGGCTACAATTTCAGAATGAGCCTATGTTGCTAAGTCAACTCTGAGCTGAAAAGCACCCAATATTTTTCACAAAACAACCCAAACTAGAGCATGCTTGCTAGACTGACAGACAGCTGATTCTGTGGTTGCCTAAAAACTTTTAAAAATAACACTGGTAAAAAAAAAAAAATCTGTACCTTGCATTTCCAAACCTGAAGACTTGTGATTGGGGCCTTAACGCCTAATTTAACCTATTACTTTCTTATTATGGGTTCATTTGCTTGTCTGAGTTTGTAATTTTAAACACTATCTTGACACATCAAGCCATGTAAAGCATTTTAGAATGTCTCGAAAGGCTTTATGTGTGAGAGAGAGAGTGGATAAGAAATAATTGCAGCTGTAGCAAAGGGGTTGTTACGTTTCTTGCAGAATAGGGAAAAAAATTATTTGAGTGTAAACAAAATGTCCCATCTTTCACAGGTATCTTAATGATTGTGTTTATTGTGTGTAGGGGTAGTGCTGGCACAGCATCTCTTAAATGCAAATCCTATGCGAGTCCAGCTTTGTCTGGCCTTAGAATTTAAAAAAAAAATTGCCTACAAAAAGTTTTTGCCTACTTTTTTATAGGACATTCCCTTCATATATAAAATTAAGCCACTTCACTGTTGCCTCTTCCAAAGGTGGGATTAAGGGTAGCTGTAAGTCTCTATATCTGAACAGAGATCAGGCTGCATGCAAGGATAACTTACAACCCATACTCATTGCGGACACGTACCCAGGTCTACATTTCTGGGGCAAAATACCAACCCAGGCTCATTCTAAAAACGTACCGCTATATAGATTTCTGGAAAGCGCCAAATATGTCCCAGGAGGTATGTTTTTTTGCTGTTTTTGTTGCTGCTGTGTACGCTTTTTCAGATCTCAAATTTCTCTTGCGAGTGCCATTAATGCCTGCTGTTCTCACATAAACCCACGTTGTCGACTAACTGTCAACTGACTGAATGATTGACAGACTGACCGATCGACTGACCCACCCTCCTCCTTCCCTAAACCCAACCAATAGTGTTTTCAAAATCCCAGATTGATCCGTCCACCCACTTCCCTAAACCCAACTGACAGTTTTGAAAAGCAATCCAGAAAAAAAAAGTTTTCGCCTGATTTTTACCACGTTTTTAGATTTTACCACATTCTCACCCTGTTATTTACTTGTTTATTTTATTTTTTGGCTTTTGTTTTTGTCTTACCTGCTTTTTGGAACCGTTCTTCGCCAGACTCGTCGTTGTACTCAACTCCTCTCTGCGTCTCAAGTTTGCCAACATACATGGTGAGCTACTGGACAAACTGCTAACAGAGGAAAAGTCGTCCATATGGAGGTAAGCAGTCAGCTGCTAAGCGTGAAAAGAAACGACGTCATACCGCCTCGTAGCGTTCGTTTTAAAGACGAAATGCAGCCATACATACTTCTGTCTATATAATTTGCGTTCTCCAGAAGTGTATATATGGCTGTAAGTTTTCAGAATGAGCCTGTGTTGCAAAATATGTAACTGGGGGTACACCTGCTCGCAATTTTTGTTTTTGCAAATCCATCAGAGGCTGCTGTGTACTCTTTTTGATATTTTCAAATTTCTCTTGCGCATCCTCTTCTCACATAAATCCACCAGAGGGCGCAATACACATTTCAGCCAACCAGGCTAGCTAGGTGTTGACAGACTGACTGACCAACTGAACCACCCCCCTTCCCTAAACCCAACCGATGTGTTTTCAAAAGCAATCTAGAAAAAAAAGCCGTCACGGAAGCATGATTTCACCATGGTTTCAACCTGTTGTTCATTTATTTATAATTTTTTTTTTAGCTGGTTTCTGGAAACATTCTTCGCCAGACTTAAACTCCGTCATCACGGGTAACTCTGCTCTGCATCATGTACGTGGCGAGCTACTGGGCAAACTAGTAACACCAGAAAATTCATCCACATGGAGGTGGTCAGCAGAAGCGCAAAAAAGAACTGAAACTGTCGGCAGTGTCATACCGCTCCATAGCTTACATTTTAAAGATGAAATGCAGCCAGACATACCTTTGGCTACATAATTCACGCCTTCTAGAAATGTAGACATGGGTACGTATCCACAATGAGCCTGTGTTTATAACTTTATTACTCAAATGCTGAAAAACTAAAGACACCATCATTAACCTCTTTACTATCGGTTTACAAAATAGTGCGGAAAGTCAATATTTTACTTTGGGGAGGGCACATTGAAAGATCAAGATAGTTACATCACAACCGGCATGAAATTCAATCGGGTCAAATGATGGCACATATTTGCACTCAGACAGTTATTAACAAATTGGCTTCATGTTTTCTTTCAACACTTTTGACCAATCAATGAACAAAAAATATACAAAAATTTTAATTTTATCTGATGTTACCGTTAACATATATATATATTTTTACTAATATATGATAATATGAACCTTTAAAGTACCAAATGTACCCTTTAGGTTGAAAAGTTACCCTTTCTAAATGGTATCTCTCCAGCTACAGGTTTTTTTTAAATGTAATGTTACAAAACATTAAAATATATGTTAAAATAAAACATAAAATATAAAAACAAATATCCATCTGGCTAAGTCTCAGCTATAATGTAAGTTACCACAGTCAACCCCCACACCCACACCCCACCCCACAGTTCAAGTCTAATTACATTGCTAGATTGTTAGCTCAATGGCTCCATATAATCGAACGACCCCAAAGCTTTACATTTATTTTTAACACGAAAGCAAAAATCCAACAATGCTTGATGAGTGAGGTCTAGTTTCTGTGAACATGCCAGCAGAGCCATTTACGTGATGAGATGCATTATGCAGAATATGTGCATAAAAAATGAATGAATCAAATAAATCAAAGGTCAGCAGCCAGTGCAACCAGAAAGAGCCTTTTTTTAGTCCCTGAAGAGTGATGATGTAACCACACAGGCTTAATAGAAAGACATTATAAAACTGTGAGGCCTATGTCTTGGGCTGAACCACTTCTGTTTTTCCATCAGAAGTTACAAAATGTAGATGGCATTAGTATCATCAAATTTAGAACATATTGGAGAAAAAAGACATGTTTATAAATAATTGCTTCATCATAATTAAAGATTACTGAAGTCTGTGAAGCGTTGATAGTGGTGAGTGATCTGCTGATATGAGCAATCACTCAATCTTCTGTCTCCTCAGGTGCTGGAGGCCCAGATTATGGAGAGAGACAACCTTGCTGCAGGGACGACGTTTGCAGTCAAGAGCTTGGATCACAAGAACATGATGGGTATCGGAGATCTCAGAGGCAGAGTGGCAAGGTCAGAAATTATACATCATCATTTTATTTTTACTCTGTGACCTTTATTTATTTATACACTTTTATTTTATTGCATCAAAACAATCAAAATATTAACATAATAATGTTTATTATTATTATTTACATCTACAATTATTTATCTATATTTATTATATATATATATATATATATATATATATATATATATATATATATATATATATATATATATATATATATATATTTCTTTATTTTATTTTAACCATTATTTCATTCAATCATTTATATTTACTTTATTTAAATTAATGGTTATTGAACATAATAACTGAATATTTTTATTTTATTTTAACCAGTCATGTTATTTAATTCATTCATACACTACCTGACAAAAGTCTTGTCGCCTATCCAAGTTTGATTTCTAGTTGATGATTTGGTATCAGAAGTGGCTTATATGAAAGGCAAAGGCCTCTATATTACACTTATTTTAGCAAAATAAAAAATGATCATGCCTTGATTTTTAATTATTTATTTAGAACAGTAAGCTCTGACTTTGCTGAGACAAAAGTCTTGTCACTTAACAGAAATAATGTCCAGTATAGAATATAAAGTCATGGTGCAGTGGAAAAAAAATAAATATTGTGTATGACTCCCATGAGCTTGGAGGACTGCATCCATACATCTTATTAATAAAGTCATCTGGAATGGCAAAGAAATTCACTGATTTCTGTGAGAATCTTGGGTCCATGCGGGTTCCAGTAGGTTTTCTGCAGAATTTGTGATGATTGGAATGAAGTCAGGTAGTGTATATCATGATGATTTTTTTACACTGTGACCATTTCTTTTTTTTTTTTTTTTATTTAAATTTTATAATTTTATATAATTTCAAAACAATCAAAATGTGAACATAATCACAATCATATATTTTTTTCATTTTATTTTAACCTTTATTTAATTAATTTATATTTACTTTATATATATAAGAGTTTATAAATGTTTGAACATAATAAATGAATATTTTTATTTTATTTTAACCAGTAATGTTCGTTCGTTCATTCATTCATAATGAATTTATTTATATAAATCTTTTGCACCAAAGCAATCAAGATTGTTTATTTTAACCAGTTATTAATATTTATTTTATTTTATTTTTATTTATTTATTTTTTTTTTTTTATTTACACCAAAGCAATCAAAATTTGAACATAAATTATAGACTGCTGATTCATTATTCCCTATAAGATTTATTCTCGAATGATTGTGACTGTACTTCTAATCACATTTTAGAACAACAAGGCTAATAATGAGATGTTCACTTGTGTAAAATGTATATATATTTTCAAACAGCCATTTTAGTGAACAAATTCGTGAAATGTTTTCTTGTTATTTCTTCAGTTGAACTATTCAAGCCCAATATTTCCATGAAATGAGTGTGGCAGTATATGGAGGACAGAGGGTCATTAGTGGCTTACGGGCACAGGAACAGTGCACTGGACATGATGAGATGTTTGCTGGCTACACAGCCTATGACCACTCTAGAAGGCTAACATCCACCCGCTTCACACATTAACATTAAGAGTATTCATTAGATCATCTCTGTGGAATGAAAAACATCTAAATTGCCTTTGCCTAATGAGCACAAACAAGATTCGCGGTGACCTGAGTCATTCTGCCGTTGTTGTACTGTATGCTATCACATTCTTTTGAATGGAAGAAAAAATGACCTTTATGATAGTTGTTTCAGATGTTTCTTAGAAAAAAAGTCAGGTTTAATGAGGACGGGACAACAGATCAAACATTTTTGCTTTTTAAAGTCCATAAAAAAGGTCAAAATGACAATTTTGAAAGGTACAGTAAGTGGTATAATTTTTATACACACAAATTTACTCCAGATTTGCTGGATTTATTAGATATGGCTCGAGTAAACTGTTAATATTTGCTTCTATAAAGCTCTAAGATTTCTTCTAAATTTGAAATATTATTATTTAGAGCATTTTATTATCATTTTATTTCACTTTTCAGACATTTTATGCTAAAAACCATTTAAAAACACATTCAACACATTAAATTCCTTTTCCTTAGATGTGATGCCAGTATTGCTAAATTGTCATCTGATGTCAGCACTGGACAGCAGGATGTCCTGAAACTCAAGCAGGAAGTGAATGAGTTACACACTAAAATGGAGCTTAAGATGAGAGACATGGAGCTCAAGGTGAGACGTTGATGACCAGGCCATTGAAGAAGTTGTGAAATGTACATACCAAAATGGGTTGCCGTTTATTTTACTGTATGTGTACTTGAAGTTTATGTAAAATCCAAATTTACAGTGTTTATATTGTGTGTTTGTAAGTAATACAGTTATAACACATCAAGTTGTGTCACATAAATAGCTTTTTCGCTGGTATATGGCAGCGATATGCCAATTCAATAATGCAAATCATGATTCTTATCATCCCTATTACTAGCATAACATTACAAAACATCAAGGCACACCATTCTACACGACTCACAGATGCTTTTGTATGGAGTCAATCTAGGGCTTTATATACTTGCAAAAAAAAGAAAGTTTTGCAAATAAAAAATTAAATATTAAGCCAAAAAAATTTATAAATGCAAATCTCCAAAAATAAAAATTAATGTTACTAACAAAAATAAAGGACAGCAAATGGAAAATTAAGTTTTGAATAATAAAAATTCAATTTGCAAACAAAAAAAGAACTGCAAATAAAAACCAAGCACTGCAAAAAAGCTAAAATATTTGCAGTAAAAAAAACTATATATATTTGCAAAACATTTTTTATAGCATTGCCTTTACAAAACCCGTCCAGTCAATTGCAATGCTCATTTGGATTTGCTTTCTAGTTCTTTTTTTTTGTTTGCACTTTTCTTTTATTACTCCTCAAAACTTAATTTTCCCTTTGCAGTTCTTTATTTTTGTTAGCAACATTAAGTTTTGTTTCACAAAGCTAAATTTTTTCACTTTGCGATTTTTTTTAAAATTTGCATTTATTTATTTATTTTTGCTCAATAGTTTATTTTTGTTTGCAAAACTTTCTTTTATTTTGCAAGTATATATGGCCCTAGATTAACTCCATACATTTTGAACACTGGAATTTACAAAGAAAAGCATCAAGCTTTTTGATTATGTTTATGGCATCCGCGCTCCAGGAAATAACCAAATAAATACATAATACCACTTGTAACATCTATGATCAATAAAAAACATATAACAAACTATAAAGAAAAAAGCATTACTTATCAAGAAATTAGCAGGTTAACGCGTTCTTCGGATTCACTTCACTGCATCCAACGTCTGATCGATCCCATGATTCCACTCGTGCAAATTCGGATATACTCTACACATTCATTCGGACTTTAACATACTTATACCCCCGGTTTCACAAACAAGGTTTAAGGCTAGTCAAGATTAAATTGCATGTTTGAGCTGTTTCAACTCAAAATAACTTGCAGTGAGATGTCTTAAAATACATCAGTGTAATTTTTTTTCTCCAGGTGCACACCAGTAATATATTTTTCTATGACCATTTTTATAAATTTGGCTTAAATAGCCTAATTTAACTAAGGCTTAGTCCTGGCTTAATCTAAGCCCTGTTTGTGAAACCGGGCCATAGTGTTATAGTGTCCTAAACTATTAGGATATTATGATAACTATATAATCTACATGGGAAGTGGCAGTTCTAGTTTAAATGGCACCTCATACGCCCCCTATATATACAGTATGTATATATATATAAATATATTGTTTTTTAAATTATTATTATAATTTTTATTCCTCATGCCACCCCCAGCAAGATGCCACCCTGGAGTGCGTTTCCCAAACAACAACATAACTCGTGGCTGAACTATCATAGTACGATGCACCGTTTGGGAAAAGAACGATGTAGTGACAAGTGTTTCCCAAAACCCCTAGTTTCTCTGTCGCAGATCCATCGCTTGGACCACGTTAGTTGTAGCGTAAAACGCCCATAATGATGGTCTTAACGGGGTGGAGTAACTACTTCTTTAGAGAAGAACCCCATAATTTCTTTGTGCAAATTATATTGTTTTACACAAAGACGCATTAGAAAAAATCCAATATTAGTTTTGGTAAAAACATGCACTCGTTTTCCATATTGATTGAAATATATGTAAATGGCACATATAGGGCCTATGCTTCCTTTACTAATATTATTGAGAAGTTGAACATTACATATTCTATTCTAAAACATAAAATCACTTACAAAAGCTAACACTATTGTCATATGACCCATGTCACATACAGTACAGATTAATAAATAACCTTAATAAATAAGCCACTATAAATAAAAGAATTAAGGTATACTATGTTTTCTGTTTTCACCTTTGGAGACTTTTAATTAATTCGCTTTTAAATAATAGGTCACTTTCGATATGAGGCTGTGTTCAAAATGACATCAATGTTTTCAAAGTGCACTGCGAAGGGAGCACAATTGTAAACATGAAGATCTGTAAAACTGAACTGTAAAAATACTTTGAAGCAAATTACACAGCTTTACCTTAATGCATTACCTTAGAACATAGCCAGGAACGCTCTGGTTACTAAAGTAACCCTCGTTCCCCGAGGGGGGGAACGGAAATGCTATGTGGAAAAACTTCCACTATGGGGATTTCGTCAGAATCCAATCATCTGAAAGAGTATAAAAACGGGCCAATGAAATGCCAATGAGTTGGCGGCGTCAGCGTGCACAGCTGTCTTGAATGACAATCAGCCTGGCATAAAAGGCTAGCATGTGCTCAGCAACGACATCCTTTTCTAGCTGAAGAGGCTTTCACACTCAACAGCTAAGGGACAATCGTTGTGGCGAAGGAACATAGCATTTCCGTTCCCCCCCTCGGGGAACGAGGGTTCCTTTAGTAACCAGAGCGTTCCCCTTCGGGAGGGAACTTCAATGCTATGTGGAAAAACTTCCACTATGGGGAAATTTATGGAAAGCGCCACAACGAAAGAACCTTACCATGTCTCCAGTGAGGGGCAGCAGTACGAGCGCACCTGCATCGCTGGAGACACAGTCCTCCAACGTGTCCCCTGGCCCTTACTTACCTTACTTACCTTTTCTGGTTTAGATATATTTTTCGGGGAGTCGTAAAATACACCTAGTTAGTTTCTAGGAATTTTTAAATACGACAGTACGTTGGGAAAGCGTTCAGTCCCGATAGGGAGGACGCTGCGGAGGCCACCTGCTGCCCGGAGGGGGAGACCTGGTGGCAAATAGCGTATGGACTAGCCCTGAGAAGGGGGAGTGCACATACGAAGAGGTGGTTAGCGGGGAGGGAAGACACGAGCCCGCCTAGGAGGGGGGACTACATCGTGGCTGAGTGAGCGTATGGGATCGCCAGCGGGGATCGCACATAGCAGGCACCTATACCCAGAACGCGGGATGACCAGCGGGCATACCTACAACGTAATGGGCCAACATTTGACTGCTCCGCTGAGTCAGATGCTGGGGGCCTCGGAGGAACTCTGCAGGGTTCGCCGAGTGGGGAACTCAACTGACAAAGCGAGAAAAGCGCACGTATCTCTGTGTTAGAGAGAAAGGCGCAGCAAGCGTTTTACAACACCTAACCGAATTTCCTCATTCACCGCTCGTGAGGAATCAGTTCACTCGAAGATAAATCTCACAAATGTTCAGGTGTCGCCCAGCCCGCAGCTCTACAATGTCTGTTAGAGAGGCGCCGCGTGCTAACGCCCAAAAGGATGCGCGCTCCGAGTGGAGCGCGCTCCTCCTGGGGGACACGGCTCTCCCTAGCTCGATGAGCGAGGGAGATGGCATTCACTGTTCAGTGGGCCAACCTCTGTTTAGATACAGCACTTCCCTTCTGCCGATCACCGTAACAGATAAAGAGCTGCTCAGAGGATCTAAGCTCTGAGTACGGTCCGTATAATACGCAAAGCGCGAACAGGACACAGCAATAAGGGGCTGGGTCTGCCTCCTCCGTGGGCAGCGCTTGCAGGTTCACTACATAGTTTAAACGAGCGCTGTAGGAACCTAGGGCACCTAGGTGGGCCGGGGTCTCAGGTAAACGTGAGAGTGGGCCGGCCCAAAACGCTGGCACATTTCGCTGACCGAAAATGCCTCCAGATACCCGCCCATTTGACCGATGCCAACGCAACCAGCAGAGCTGTCTACCTGGACAGAAATCATATAGATACTGAGTCGAGTGATCGAGCAGACCTCTCCTAAGAGAGATCTTCAAATGGGTAAGAGAGGGGACAGGATATATATCCACGTCTCGCGCCTCTGGGGACTGGATGATGAGGCGATGCTTTCCCAGCGCATCGCCATCGCTGCATCCTCAGAGCGGGGATGATCGCCACGCCAACCCCTCAGTGCGGAGGGGACAGCCTTGGCTCCAGCCAGCTGAAGGAGGATAGCATCACACTGATCTGGCATGTTTGGGGTTTCCTTCTCGGAGAGAAGTACACCACACAGCGAATAGACTCCACATCAGGGCATAGGCATGCCTCATAGAGGGTGCTCTAGGCCTGAGTGATGGTGTTAACCACCTAACGGTAGGTCACATAAGTCCTCCGCGCTCCATCTATGGGACACACGTGATGTCCATAGGACTAGGCGCGGGTGCCAAACGGTGCCTGTCCCCAAAGAAGAAGTTTCTTCCAGGGGACATGCCAGGGAGGGGCCATCACGAGGAGAGAGCTAGAATACAGGTTTGATTGGGTCTGAGAGGCGCAATGCATAGACCTGTTCCTCGTCCTCCCTGACTTTACACAGCATCTGTGCGAGTAGGCTCACTGGAGAAATGCGTATTACGCACGCCCCGGGGCCAGCTGTGTAGCCAGTGCGCAGAACGCACCCATAACAGCTGGACAGTCGGGGGTGGAGTCTCCATTCTCCCAGGCGAACTGCCGTGAGAGCGCAGCGGCTGCACGGTTGAGCTCGGCGGGGAAAAAATGGAATGCAGCGATTGCGCCGCGTATGACTCCGGGGGAGCAGACGGCGAGCGAGCTGAGACATGCGGCGACAGCGAATATCTCCCTTGCGGTTGATATACACCATCGCCACCGTGCTGTTCGTCCTGACCAGCACGTGTTTCCCTTCTAACACCGGTAAAAAACGGTGCAGCGTGAGATACACTGCCAACAGCTCCAGGCAGTTAAGATGCCAATGCAACCAGCTTCCTACCACGGAACCACAGCTGCATGCCCGCAACACACAGCCCCCCAGCGCGAACTGGAAGCATCCGTCAAACGACGACATGCCTGGACGCTTGTTCTAGAGGCCCGCGGGCCTGTAGAACACAGGGTCCATCCAGAGGCTGAGGGCGCGGCGACACAGCGGAGTGACAGTCACCCGGTGCGCGCTCGCGTGCCATGCGCGTCTAGGGACCCGATCGTGAAGCAAATGCTGAAGTGGTCTCATATGGAGCATCCGAGCGGCGAGACCGCGGCTGCGGATGTCATATGCTCCAGGAGCCTCTGAAATAATATCAGTGGGACCACATATTCCTGTCGAACTCTCTCAGACAGGCCAGCATCAGCCCGGCGCGCTCTCGGGAGAGGCGCGCCGTCATGGTGATCGAGTCCAGCTCCAACCCGAGAAAAGAGTTGCTCTGCACGGGGGCGAGGCTGCTCTTTTCTTGGTTGACCTGAAACCCCAATTGGTCGAAGTGCCAAACACCCTGTCTCTGTGCGTAATCAATTAATCCCGCGAGCGCGCTGAAATCAGCCAGTCGCTTGAGATAATTGAGTATGCGGATGCCCGCAAGCCGAAGCTGGGGCACCCTCCGCGAGCTTGGTGAAAACCCGCGGAGACAGAGAGAGCCAAAAGGGGAGGACTTGTACCGCCAGACTCGACTTCAGACGCAAACCGCAGGAAACTGACGGTGGCGTGGAAGTATGGAGACATGAAAGTACGCGTCCTTCAGGTCTACTGCTGCAGACCAATCCCGAGGACGAACGCTCCGGAGGGTGCGCTTCTGCGTAAGCATTCTGAACGGCAGCTTGTGAAGCCAGCGGTTCAAAACGCGCAGAACGAGGATTGGCCGTAGCCCACCGCTCTTTTTGGGTACGATGAAGTGCGGGCTGTAAACCCGCTCTCCATCCCGGCTGGAGGGACCGGTTCGATTGCATCCTTCGCCAGGAGGACAGCAATCTCCTCTCGCAAGACAGGGGCGGACGCAGGGCTGACCCTGGTGAAATACACACCCGTGAACTTGGGAGGCCGTTTCGCGAACTGAATCGCGTAGCCGAGTCTGATCGCGCGGATGAGCCATTGCGATGGGCTGGCCCGCGCTAACCAGGCAGGCAGAGCCCTCGCAAGTGGCTTCGTCCGCACGATCGCTGACGTACCAGCGGTGGGGCAGCGCGGAGTGGGTGGGCTCAACCGGGAAGCACTGGGGTCCCACAGGAGAGCAGGAGGCAAGAGATTCACTCTTGTCTCGCACCCGTACTCCGGAGGTGGGGCTGGGAGGGGGAGAGAAAGGAGACCGTTCTCTCTCGCTCCGCGAGCCACTGGCGAAGTGCACCGATCCTGCGAGCTGGAAAGCATAGCGTCCCAGACTGGCAGTGTTCGGGCTGTCACATCCGGGGAAGGGAAAAAATGCTCTTTCTCTGAGGTTTTGATAGCGTTTTTTAACGCTGTTTAGAAGAAGAGCCCCGCCCTCCAGCGGGGAAAGAGCAAATTTCCTCCTCTCCAGATGGCCCGTCTCAGGGACGCTTCGCGGTTCGTTTACCGAACTTAGTGGCGCCCTGGGGCAGGGAGCGCTGGTTGCCTGCGAGATGCTCGGCGCAGCCGCTTGGCCAGAGGCGCAGGCGAGGGCGACCGAGCAAAGCCGCAGGCGGGCGCTCTCGGCGTGAAGCAGTGGATGTGGATGGCTCGGCGGGGAGGAGCGGTTTTACGATCCCGCCGAGAGATGGTATTACCCATCGCCTCCAACTGCTCGCTCACCGGCGTGAATTCCTGGGCGAATTCACTGACGGTGTCGCCGAACAGGCCAGCCTGGGATATGGGTGAGCTAAGAAAGCGAACTTTGTCAGCATCACGCAGATCACCAGGTTTAGCCTGTGGTGGCGTTCCTGGGCCACTAATGTGACCATCGTCCTTTCCTGGGGCACACACAGCCGACTTCAGTCGATTGCTGTGCGGAGCTCATGCTCAGTCCTGGGTCGGAACCATCCCCGCGCAGCTGGGCCAGCGCCTGCGCTAGGGAGCGCTGGTAGGTGGCCGTAGCATGCATGGTGAGGGCGGAGGCGCACGCAGCGCACTGCGTGGGCTTCCTGTGCACATCCGAGAAGAAGGGGACGTGGAGGCTTAGAAGGTCTTGCCTTCTTTATCTCCTCCACATCACACCCCTCTAGTCGGTCCGTCCGCGGGGCTGGGGCATAAACCATCTCCAGACCCACGGCCGAAACAGCCTGGGAAGCACGGCTGCAAAGTCTGCTTCTGGATTCGACGCCACGCCCATCATCCCGGAGGAAAAGAGCAGGTTCGAATCCTCATCAGACAATGACAACCAACCCTCCAAGGATGGTGAGGATGAAAGCGCACGCAGATCGGGCAGAAAAAAGTGCCCTCCAAGACTGCGTGAGCTTACTGCGCACTTTCCGGGAAGAAGGGGACGGAAGGCTTAGAAGGTCTTGCCTTCTTATATCCTCCACATAACACCCATCTAGTCGGTCCGGCCGCGGGGCTGGGGGATAAACCATCACCAGACCCACGGCCGAAACAGCCCGGGAAAGCACGGCCATCATGTCTGCTTTTTAGATGCCAACACCGTGCTCTCCACCCCGGAGGGAGGGAGCGAGCGGGTTCGCATCCTCATCAGACAATGACAGCCCATCCTCCGATGCAGCGATGGACATCTGATCCTCGGTGTCATCAAGTGAGAGGGCGACCACGCGAGGATGGAGCGCTTCTCTCACCTGAAGCTTGGATGGAGCGCGTGGAGGAGCGAGAGGTCCGCGAGCCCGAGGGCGGCGGATTTACTCCCACTGAAACCCTCAGATCTGCCCGAGTGCCAACCGCAGTGCGGGGGACAACTGGGGTGGGTCGCTCTTTTGCAAGAGCGAGCCGCGATCTTAACTGCGCAGCAGACATGACATCACAATGATGGCATGCACTGCCCGCGAGCACCGCATCAACATGCTGGACCCCCAGACATGAAACGCAGTGCTCGTGCCCATCATCCGGGGACAGGAAACCCCCGCAACCAGAAACGCACGGTCGGAGCGACGTCCTGAAAAAGACGCGCTGCACAACCGTGTTGCTCTTTTAGGAAACTTGCTTCCTATATACATACCGCTCTTGGAGGACCGGACCCAAAGGACGCCAGGCAAGGGAGAACAACCCAGCTCGACCATCTGCCACTGCGTATACGCGCTCTGGACCGGGAGAAGCTGCTTCTCGATCTCCCTCTGTAGACACAGGTTGGAGATACCCTCATAGACTCTCTCAGAAGCTCGTGAAAGGCTCTGAAAGCGAAAAGGATGTCGTTGCTGAGCACATGCTAGCCTTTTATGCCAGGCTGATTGTCATTCAAGACAGCTGTGCACGCTGACGCCGCCAACTCATTGGCATTTCATTGGCCCGTTTTTATACTCTTTCAGATGATTGGATTCTGACGAAATCCCCATAGTGGAAGTTTTTCCACATAGCATTGAAGTTCCCCTCCCGAAGGGGAACTGTGTTTCTAACTACAGCTCCAGAGAGTTTCAAGTGCTCATGTTTGTGACGCAGTTTGCGAATGTTCGTTGGAGCGATGGATTTGGGAAATGGCAAATCAACAAATTATGTTTATAACGACGGAACTTGCGACCTTAGTTGGCTAACGATGGTTTTGGGAAACGCACCCCTGTGCGATTGCCCATACTGCCCATGCCTAAATCTGACACTGTACATGGGTTAAGGTTACATTAAGGGATAGTAGTTATTACCAAGTTAATGTAATAACTGCATAGAATCTGTTCATGTTAAAACATTAGTAAAAACATGGTAATGCTAGAAAAAGGTAGTAACAAAGTCCATGTTAACACAGTGTGCTTCAGCCATGTGTTAAAATGTTAAATTCATGCTAGACATGTTAAGCTAGCTTTGTTTAATGTTAGATAATAGTTAATTCATGACATAACAGATTTGTAGCACATGCTAGCAATGTGCTAAATTAAATTAGCCATGTGCTAAATGTGTGGGTAATATCTTAAATTCAGTTAACAACACAAAAAGTTCTACATGTCAGAAATATGCTAGTGATGTGCTAATTCATAACAACATGTTCAAGTGTCATTTAAATAAAACAAATTTTGTGTTTGTCCATATTTGACCCAATGTTGGGTTACAAGAACCCATATGAAACGGGACTGTAAAAATAAAGACTACAGCAAAATGTTTTTAAAATGTCAGGGTATTATTAAGAATATAATCTCTTAAAAATGGGTTTGTCAAAATTTTTGTCAAGGATGGACCATCAGTTCAGTTAATTTTGTACATAAAATGTATAACCCAACAATTGGGTTTGGTTTAAAAATGGCTAAAGTGTATTATCACCATAAGAAATATCCAACATAGAAATATTCAACATAGTCCCTCATTTCTTCAGGGTATTGGTGTGTACAGTATCTTCTTTTGTTTTCCTCTACTTGCTAGATATACAAAAATAACTGTTGTAAGGAAGCCAGTGTGTGCATTAATATGAAGTTGCATCAGCTTTGGCCCAAACCTCTCTTCCATTGGGCAACTGCAGCGCTGTCATCTCAATAAACCTGCTGGTGACTTTGTAGGAACTATCAGTAAATCACAGTGATTGCAGTGCATTAGCTTGGGGAACCATAACGGTAATTGAAAATGAAAGGAGACAAGGAAAACCCAAGTCAAATACACATGGGAGCACTAGCCAGCCTTGTGTGTTGATGTCAAAACATGCCAATACACCTTCTTTGACAAGTAATTTACATTTGTATGAAACATGTTTTTGTTCCATTTGGATGGTAATGCTACATTTTTTGATGAACAATGTTTGATATACAACGCCAAATCAGAAAAAGTCGGGACAGTATGGAAAATGCAAATAAAAAAGTGAATGAAATGATTTCCAAATTTACTTTGACTTGTATTTCATTGCAGACAATATGAACACAAACTATTTAATGTTTTGTAACTTAATTTCATTTGTAAATATACATTCTTTCCTGTCATTCAGACCTGCAACACATTCCAAAACAAGTTAAACAGAAACAATTTAGGGCTAGTAATCAGGTAAATTGGTTAAATAATGATGTGATTTGAAACAGGTGATGTCAACAGGTGATTGTAATTATAATTTGATACAAAAGCAGCATCCAAGAAAGGTCTAGTCCTTTAGGAGCAAAGATGGGCAGATGATTGCCAATTTGCCAACAAGTACATGAGAAAATTATTAAAATGTTTAAAAACAATGTTCCTCGAGGAAAGATAGGAAGACATTTGGATATTTTACCTTCAACATTGCAGAACATCATTAAAAGAGTCAAGGAATCTGGAAGAATTTCAGTGCGTAAAGGACAAGGGCGCAAGCCTAAGCTGAACATCCGTGATCTCTGATCCCTCAAAGGCACTGCATCAAGAATCATCATTGATTTCTAAGCGATATCACCACATGAGCTCGGGACTACTTTGGCAAACCTTTGTCAAGGCTACCACCATACGTTGTTACATCCACAAATGTCAGTTAGAACTATACTGGGCCAAAAGGAAGCCCTATTTTAACAGTGTCCAGAAGCGTCGTATACAGTACTTCTCTGAGCTCTGAGGCATGTGGGATGGACCATCACATAGTAAAAACATGTACTGTGGTCAGAGGAATCAGTATTTCAACTATTTTTGGGGAGAAATGGATGAAAAGGAAGAAAAGGATCATCCAGATACATGCAAAAAGTCCAAAAGCCAGGATCTATCATGGTATGGGGTTGTGTCAGAGCCCTTGGCGAAGGTAACTTGCACTTCTCTGATGCCCCCATTAATGCTGAAGAGTACATAGAGATTTTGGAGCACAATATGCTGCCTTCTTTTCCAGGGACGCCCATGCATATTTCGACAAGACAATGCAAAGCCACATTCTGCACACATTACAGTCCTGGCTGAGGAGGAAGAGGATACAGGTATTTGACTGGCCTGCCTGCAGTCCTGACCTGTCTCTAATAGAGAATGTGTGGTGCATTTTGAAGCGCAAAATGCGACAACGAAGACCCTGTACTGTTGCCCACCTTAAAACTTGCTTGCAGGAGGAATGGGACAAACATACACCTGAAACACTTCATCACTTGGTGTCTTCAGTCCCTAAACGTCTTTTGAGTGTTGTGAAAAGGAATTACAACATTACAAAGTGGTAAATGTTCCAACTTTTTTTTTTTTAAATGTGTTGCAAGAACCAACATTTAAATAAGTGTTTATTAAAAAACAAACAAACAAACAAACAAACAATAAAACAAAAAAATCATGAGGAACACATTAAATAATTTCTGTTTTATTGTCTGCAATGAAATACAAGTCAAAGTAAATTTAGAAATCACTTCTTTCTTCTTTATTTGTGTTTTCTATTCCTACTTTTTCTGATTTGGGGTTGTATTTTCAATTGAAATAGATGGACAATGTAAACGATGCGCAGTAATGACAGGGTTGCTTCATAATGTATTGTCCTTTCCAGCTGTCTCGGGACGTAGGAAAACTGGAGACGTCCCTGTCAGAGAAGCTGATCTCTCAGAGAAACACCACTGCAGATTTACAGAAGGAAATCCAACGACTAGATGCAAAGTAAGAGCAACTGAGACCAACTGCAAAAACTGCTGAGAAATACATGTCGAAAAAAAAACATGTTTCCAGGAAACCAGCAGCCATTTGTCAAAACTTGGGCCAGACTAAATCTGCGGACGTTTTTTGCTATTTCTGCGGAGAATTTTGGTAAAAATCTGCGGATTTCTGCAGAATTATTTTGGGAGTATCATAACTAAAACCTTATTATGTTAAATAAAAAATAATATTTTTTTAACTTGTATTTAATGTTTAAAATGCAAATCCAATTAGATTAACTGTAAATAGTTAACTTTAAGTAAATAAACAGAATTAATGATGGGCTAAATATCTGCGGAAAAATCTGCAGAAAATCTGTGGAATTCTGCGCTCGCAGATTCCGTGTGGGCCTAGTCAAAACCTACGATTCAACATGGGTAGTCTTAAGAAAGTTATTTTTTCTCAAGGCTGGGCATAACTTATTTAAAGTCTAAATTCCAATTTAAACCTAAAAAGCAGAACTTAGCAAACTGAGAGTTTTAACATAGTGTCTAAGCAACTCCCCATCTTAAAAAAACTAATTTGTAGCTATTAAATAGTTTAAAGGTTTATGGAAATTAAACTTTATTATAGTAAAAGTGTAGTAACCATGTTTTTTTAGCATATTAATTACTTACACTGTATAATCAGTTTTACTAATACAGTTAGTGTAGCAAAATCAAGGTTCAATTGTAGTTAATCACCTTGCAACAGGTTGTAATTCTAGTAAATCCATGCTTAAAGGATAGCTCATCAGCGCCAATAGCCTAGTGGTTAAGTGCGTTGACATATAGCACCAAAGTGCTCATTGGAACCCTAGGTTTGATTCCCGGCTCGAGGTCTTAGCCTATGCTGATCTGCTCCCAATGCTTTCCTGTCTGTCCTCGACTATCCTTTCTCAATAAACGTGAAAACCCCTTAAAAATAATAATAATAAAGGGATAGTTCATCAATTTACAATGTCATCATTTGCTTTTTTCATTCTTTGTCTCCTTTTATATTTAAATATATAATTTTAAGAATGCTGGAGACCTGTATCCACTGACATCCATGAATTATCCCTTTAAGCTTTGCGAGGACAGTTTATGATAGGTAACAGTTTTAAAGCTTGAAGGTTTTAAAGTCAACTTCATGTCTTAATATTGACATTATTAGCTGTTTTAATGCAGTGTTAGGATATTTTAGTATGCTATTGGCATATAGGCTATTAACACATGGCTAGAATTTTGTTTGCACATTTTATCATGCAGCAAACATGTTGATAAACCTTGCTTTCATTAGTTATCACATTACTGTCATGTTAAAACACATAATTGATACCTTTAGCATGTTGCTATCATGTTTTGTTATTGCTAGCATGTTAGAGCTTGTAGCTAACACTTGTGTATTATGTTATTAGTGAATATAAGCATATTACTAGAGTATTTCTGAAGTTGCTTTAAGCATGTTGTTAACAATTTAACGTTTCTAACATTTTATTAGCTCATGGCTAAAATTTAGTACGTATATGGTACATAATGTTAGCACATAAATTGACATGTAACTAGCATTTTTATTACATTTTGAGCTTAACATATCTAACAAGTTTATAACATTTCTGGGATGTTTACCATTGCGTGCACGTTTGAACACTGTGCTAGCATGAATTTTGTTGCTATATTTTCTAGCTGCTTCTATGTTGTTAGCTAGTGTCTAACGCATATGGCTACAATGAGCAAGAATGTCAATGTCAATCTTATTTATTTAGAACTATTCAACACCCAAAGGTTGACCGATGTGCTGCACAATGCAAATCACAAAGAGAAAGATATAAAATCCTAGCTAAAACAAACAATTCTCACTGATAAAATGCCAAATTAAAAAGTTAAGTTTTCAACTTAGATTTAAGAACAGACAGAGATTAGATCTTATACAGCGGTGCAGAGCATTCCACAATCTAGGACCAGCTATATTACAAAACAGCCTGATCTCACAAGGAAACGTAAGTATTTTACGTTTTGTCAGTTTAGTGGCTAATTCGTACAAGTTCAGTCGTACGAAAAAGTACGATTTTAAAAGGGAGGCGTGGCACCTAACTCCACCCCTAACCCTAACCGTCATTGGGTGATGAGCAAATCGTTCTAATTTGTACGAATTAGATCGTACGAATTCATACGAATTAGCCACTAAAATCAAAAAGTTACGAATTGCCGTGAGATTGCGTTGTACAAAAGCATGGTCACCCCTGCATTTTACCCTCGACTTAGAGATGAATAATAATCTCTGGTTTGATGCCCGAAGAGAACGACCAGGCTGATGTTCAGTCAACAGGTCTGACAGATAAGAAGGTGCCAAGCCATTTAGTGATTTAAAAACCAAGAGAAGAATTTTAAAAGTGACACGATATTGCACAGGCAACCAGTATAAGAGCTTAAAACTGGTGTGATGTGGTCATGGTTTTTGGTAGCGGTTAAAAGCCTTGCAGCAGCATTTTGAACTAATTGTAAACGGGATAAAATCTATCCCAAAGTATAGTGAATTAGAGTAGTCCAACCTAGAGGTAATAAAAGCATGAATTATTTTTTAAATATTTTTTTAGATTGTTTGAATGTTGTTAAGATTGTTGCTTTAGATCATAAGGTAGATGGATAGACAAGAAATATTACAATTTAAAGGTATATTTCACTCAAAAATGAAAATTCTGTTATCATTTACTCACAATTTAGGAGAATTATAAAGAGTTGTTACTTAAACCTTCAAAAACAAGATGTTTTTAAGAATGCTGAAAACCTGTAACCATTGACTTTCATAGTATTTGTTTTTCCTGCTATGGAAGTCAAAAGGTTGCAGTTTTTCAGCATTCTGAAATTTGATGTACTCAGTACAGCAAAAAAACAAAAAAAAAAAGACAAAAAAATATTTCAGAACCAAATGTGACATGTCAAGTTGGAATATACAGAAGCATGACAATTATTTGTTTTATTTATTTTTGCTAACCAAACATTTTCGATGTGGTTTGGTCTATAAGCCTGCAGAGAATGTAATGGACAAAACAAACAAGACTCACACCTGTCACAGAAATCCAATCTACTTTAGGTCCCTATAGTGTCCTGTAATAAAGTTTGATGTGCGCAGGGCACTCGTGAAGAGACCTTACAGCCCTGACACCACTTATTGCCAAGTCTTCCCACCGGCCAACTCTATTGAATCTCCCGTCAAGAGGATTTGCTCAGTCGAGACTGATGTAAATAGGAACCTCGTGAAGTGCCATGGTTGTTTTGGCACCGCACACCTCCCATGGGGAACCAATGACTCACCAGATCTGCGTCCAAATGCCAGTCTCCGTGCTGCCACATGAGCGCGGTGGCATGTGTAGGGTGATGCTCTCCATCTCTGTGACAGTATTAGCTCCTGACTGCACGCTGGAGCACAGATGGCATCTTCAGCGCTCTGAAACGAAGCCTTGGTCGTGATCCCAGCGGAAAACGTATTTTCATGGTGTGACAGAATCAAAGCAATTGGCTGGCTAGGCTTGGGCTGTTATGTAATAGTGGTGAGTCAAGATAGCTCACGGTGACTCATGAAGAGAAGCATATGGGCCAAAATAAAATAAACACACTGAGAATGAGGCCAGGAACTATAATGCAGGCGGAAAATGTGAGAATGAAGTCTATTAGATACAATTTAACCTTTATTGAGAGAGGTCAGGGCTAGTTGTCACACTTTTTTTAATGCCAGCGAGTATTAGCCAGGGGAGAGGCATTTTTGAATGTACATTCAGTAAAAAGAATCACGATAAAGTTTATAATAATAATAATAATAATAATAATAACTGTTTGTAACCTTTCATTTTTATTTAATTTGTCAGTTTTGTCAATCTAAATCTGTTCAAATAGAATACTATTACATTTAGCGCTGTCGGCTCACAGCAAGAGGGTTACTGGTTCGAGTCCCGGCTGGGTCAGTTGGCATTTCTGTGTGGAGTTTGCATGTCGTGTTGGTGTGGGTTTCCTCCGGGTGCTCTGGTATCCCCGAGTTCAAAGACATGCGCTATAGGTGAATTGAATAAACTAAATTGGCCATAGTGTATGAGTGTGTGTGTGATTGTGAAAATATATGGGTGTTTCCCAGTACTGGGTTGCAGCTGCAAGAGCATCTGCTGTGTAAAACATCTGCTGGAATAGTTGGTGGTTCATTCTGCTGTGGCGACCCCTGATAAACAAGGGACTACGCCGAAGGAAAATGAATGAATGAATTGTTTACTTAATATTCAGGGACAGAAATGATGCAGCTCCATACTCCACACAACATATTTAATCCAATGTGTTTTAAATGAATAAGAAGAGTTTAAAATAAATTGGATCCATTGATATTATTACATAATAATATTTAAACGGAATTATTACCTCTTATTTGTTCGATTTATGTTTAACTAACAGATGTTAATCACATAAAGTTTATTAGTTCAATTATGTTAAAAGGATGTAATTCAAATTGATGGAAATATCATATGCAATCAGAATATTCATTCATTCATCAATGAACCGCCAACTTATTCAGCATATGTTTTACACAGCGGATGCCCTTCCAGCTGCAACCCAGTACTAGGAAACATCCATACACTCTCATACACACACATACACCACGGCCAATTTAGTTTATTCAATTCACCTGGACTGTGGGGGAAACCGGAGCACCCAGAGGAAACCCACAAGAACACGGAAAGAACATGCAAACTCCACACAGAAATGCCAACTGACCCAGCCAGGACTCGAAACAGCGACCTTCTTGCTGTGAGGGAACAGTGCTAACCACTATGCCACCGTGTCAGCCACAATCAGAATACATAAATCGTATTTGATAAGCCGAATTATTATTATTATTATTTTGAGTGTAGAGTTATAACTGTGTAATTTTTAAAATAAAAATATATTGAAAATATTATAAAAGAATTAGTGTTTTGAAGGGCACCTTCATCTTTTGTAAGCTGTTTGGACAGAACTGTGTGTAGGTATAGTGTGTCCACAGTCATATTGTAACACAATAAGTCTCTTTTTTTTAAATTTCCTGATGTTAAAATAGGATCTAAATCCCTCCCATTTTGAAGCCGACCGCAACGTGGTGTAGGAGTGCTGTTTCCCCGCCCACTGAATTGATTGACAGCCACATAATAACATGTCTCTGTATTAACGCGTATAATCATATCAAGACAGGACATGCGCAAAGGAACTGGGAATAAAAGATCTGTTCGGCTCTCTGTGATCATCAATCATCATCAAATGTGATCAAAAATGAGTTTTAGAAGTTTAAAACGTTTTTAAAACAGTGCATGTTTGTAATGAATTACAGCGATTTTACCATCGTTATCATCACAGCAGCATGTCAGTACAATTATAAAAGAAGACGCTTCGATCCCGGTTTGTGGATGTTAAATCAGGTTTATTTTGTACATTAACATAATGTATATTCATACAGCAGTGGAAATTAATGTGTATCCTGTCACATTTGCTGTACAAAAACAATGCAAAGTTAAACGTGCACACTGTGCGTGTGTGAAGTTTGTAATGACATTGTGTGACTCATCATTGCAGAAAGGCTTGAATTAACTCCACAACAAATACATCAAATAATCATTGGTAAAGTTCTTACTGTAATATTTCTCACAAACGTTACAAGAGATCTGCTTCCTACATGTCTGTCACTGTGCTGTTTATCTGACGCAGCAGGAAATTGAGGCACACTCTGACAGGCATGTGGGAACAGTGGGTGGGGAGAACTAGCATCAAAGGCACAGGCAACAAAACAGCTATTGTGTTCAGAGCAGAAAATCCCATTATTC